>QNGE01002731.1:0-104843 GCA_008508345.1 Paragonimus westermani
ACAGTGATCGTTCATCTCGTGGTCTGCCACTTATCTCCGAAAGACTTGTCACTACTTGAAGAGAAAACCGCCATAGAAAGAAATGTAGATTCTGTCAGCCGTACAAGAAATCACCCCACAAAACTCGACTAACTAAATACAGACAGTGCAGCGTGACCTTTACAAATTGAAGTACATTATAACTTTATTTTGAAACTTATAGCAACTAAAGCGATTTCTCGATTAATAAATCAGTGAGTGGGTAAGGGAGCTGATCAGGTAAGAATAAAACAGACCTCATAGTAAACCCTTTCTAATCGGTACAAGCTCCTGTTCACTGTAATCCTACTTATTCTGATAACCGCATAACTTAACAAATCTTGCTCTCCTAGGCAAAGTATCCAAACTAGGAGCCAATTGTGTTCCGCAGAAAAAAAATGTGCGCAAATTCGTTCATATTTCATACAACCAAACTGCACTTAATGCGAACTTGTTCACAGCTCGTTGTCATACATGGAGACGGTTAACCGGTGATTGCCATTTTACACTGGCTGAGTCCAGCATCACACCCGATTCTCATTAAGCTGATGGCCGACCTCTGTTTCTAATGCGAAGAGTTATTGATTCAACACCCACTCCCGCAAAACCTAGCTGACTAACCCGAACATCGCCAAAATTGGTGGTGGAGTGTTGGTTCAGGAGTAAACATCATGAAACAATATAATCAAAATGAATTTGGTTTGTATTAAACTCACATTGCAACTGACGGCCATTCCAGTTCTTCAGCGAATACTACGAACGAAATATTGACTTCCGTGAACTGTCACACCGATAAAAATTTGACAGTTACAAGGTGCATAACCCATAAGTAAAAAACTGACTCAATGTATTTCTTTTCAGCTGACAGGGGCGATGACTATCAGCCAAATTTTCCACGGGGTTCACGATTACCATCATTGTTTTAAGACAAACAGAATTTTCCTCTGGTAGCTAAATATATATGAAAAACTGACAATTAATTCCCCCTGGGGCGATGCAAATCTAACCGTAAGTTCCATTTTTACAAGCCACCCCTCAGGAAGTGTTAGTGAAACAGAAACTGTAAATGTTGTGCATCCGGCATTTGATTTCTATAGTGGATTGTGCGGTTGGTTCATCCTAGCTTGTTGGTTAACCTATCTTCTTCTTCAGTGAAACACTTCCAGTACCCACCCTTATCTCTATCAGCCATAATACTGCAGTGTTTTGAGTGCGGCTGGTCTATTCTCAGTCATACTGTTCTAATGACACACTGACCAGCCCTTAACCGTCATGGCAGAGTCGTCAGAGGGATTCAGACGAATACCGCTCTAGCACTTAAACAGCGTTTATTTCACTTATCTGACCGTTCGAACGACGACAACGACTGAAAACTGCCACCCTAATTGGATGGTTCATGCACCTATAGATAGATGACTGATCCGCCGGCGTTGTTGCTCGTGTGCGTCCTACGTCGTACGGATCCATCTATGCTCCGAACGTACGTGCTGGGCTATGTCTGCACCAACCTCGTAACTGGCAACAGGCGTGCCAGCCTTTTTACACTCTGCGCACAGTGGATCTGCGTCCCATTACGCTGAGAGCCGAGTAGTCCCTATGTCTGTGAGCCTATCAATGCGTGTTAGGCGGCAACCGTGTCCGCCAATGAAACCTAGCCAACTCCTTCCAGACACCTCAAACTAACATCAGGACATCTTGAACTGGAAAGTTTATAGATCTGAAGCAACGTTTTCATAGTGTAAAAAAGGCTTACGTTACCACAGCTAATTCGCATTCACATTATACAGTCAGCAGAGCTTTCAATGCAAAATGAAACTGCTCGTATTAGGAAGAACAGAAGAGAAATACTTCTTCCAAGCACATGATGATTCACAATTGCTACCGTACGTTAATGTCTTTTGATCTCCCTACCATGGCAAAGAAACGAGCGTTCACCTATCCATTCGGATGTGCACTAGAACACATTGTTTGTTGTGGGTTACAAATTCAACGTCTTTTTGATGGACACTGCTCGGATTAGATTTTTAGGGGCAATGTGGACTTTTAATATTCTATAAAATGCGATTAGCAGTGCACAAACAGTCATCTGGTGGAATGTTTTTTAAGGTCATCTCATTGGAATAAAAACCACGGAAAAACTTCTGATAGAGATCAATCAACTGACACCTCGCTTGCGACACACTTTAGACAGCGATCGGTATAGTATCAGTAACCAATGGACCAATCGATTGTGTAGTATTGACTGGAAGCCAGCAATACATTCTGGACAACTTAGATGTCTGACAACAATCCACCCACGTGGTTATAAGATGTCCCCTTTGTCAAAAAATGCGTTCCATCCTCTGTGAAGCCCTCGACATGTGAACATTCAAATTTGTGCATACGTTGAATTTGCTTTCATAAGTCACATCTCGTTTTATAGGGTACATCTACATTTTTGCAAGTGTAACTGATCTAAACTGATTTGCTGACAATTTCTGACACCTGCCTTTGACTTCTGTCTCATTTCTAATTGTAGTTTTGTACTTCTTAGCCTAGTATAAAGCCAGTGAATGTAATCGGTCTCACAACCATCTGGATTTGGTTGGTCCATTAAGTTTAGTGAAAATTTTTGGCTGGTTCTAAGGACCGTGCGCAGTTCCGCAGTTTGGTTGTCCATTTCTCGTTTATTCAGGTGTTCAGTTTGGGTGAAAGTAAATTTCTTGTATTTTTCTCGGGATTGTATCAATTCCATTTTTAACCGTCGTTTTAGACATTTTAGAACCCCCAAGGTAGTTTCGTTTTTCAGACCGCCTGAGCTGGATTTACTGTGTCTGTAGATTGTGAAAAATTTGACGACAAACCTGCTTGGAGAGATTGAGCAATACACACTTACTGGTTCGTGTAAATTCTGACGGATACACTGTGTTAACATGCACAAGTAATTTTTCATTTTAAGCTTTACCGGATCTGGTGTCAAATATCTAATTATCCGGGGTATTCATTTGGCAAGTCAATTTGTTTTACACGGATTGGATAACATCAATCGAAACATTGTGTAAACGGACCTAACTGAATCACCGGAAACAATAAGCATTAGATAAAGGTGGCTCTGTGTGCATTTTTGGGGTGAACGCTTTTGATTGTACACAAATTTTGAAGGCCTCTGATTTGTTATCCACGCTGGATTCATTAGTATCGGAAAGATCTTACGAGCATCGTTAAGAACTCATCACTGTCTAACAAACACTGGCTGTGTCTCTGTGCTCTGTTGATAACCCAATACACTCAGTTAGTGCTGGAGTCAAGCAGCTGTTCATTTATCAACAGATTGGTTGAATCTAGTTGGGTTATTCACTAGACGGAGAAACAAGGCCGAGTGCAAAGGAAGATAACGGTTTGAGCCAAGTTCGGTGTAAGAACTCTATTTGGCGTCCCGCTCAGAACCACTCACGAATACACCAGTTAGTTAGAGAACGAATCAAATGGGAAGGTAATGATCACACTGACTAACTTACATGCCCTCAAGGACTCATTCACTTCCAGAGGAAAAGTGTTCAGTTGACGTTCACTGCCCATTCTCAAACAATTGTTGAGTCATGAGGTTCTGTGCGAAACGGCCACATAGTACCAGTTACTGTGTCAGTGGTGAAATTCTGGCTGCTATCGTCCACAGAGAATGTTAGCTTTTGCCATAGGAGTCGCACCCAGTAACAGATCAATGGAATTCTCGTGTGTGGGTTTAGGGTAGTGTTTTGGTGCATGCACCATAAAAACGGTAAACAATACAAGTTCCTTCTCTACCATTCCGTGCATATTGTAAGGGTGCAACGGACAATTTTATGAGGTCACCACAAAGTGTAGGAAGTACTACAGGTTCAAAGTCCCTCATATTTGGCCGCAGATCTCGAATTCTGACATACTTTCTAAATAGTCTCTTTCGTAACGAAATATCGGGTTTACGCTCTTCTCTTGTTAGGGCTCTTCGGTATCACATATCCTTATCACGGGCGGGATCAAAACCGACTGCACGCTCTCATCAGACAACACTCTTGATCGCTTCGGTATAGGTCTCACACTAGGCACGGTCGAATTATCACATATTAGGGCTCAACCACTTTCTCTTATAAGTAATTATTAGGCAATCAGATCGTTCCAGAGGAGTTCTGATCCCAGTCATGAAAAGGATAGGCATTACTGACACACACTAACGAGAGTAAACCCGCACCCCCCCCGGTACTTCTTTCGAAGCAGGCTGGTTGTAAGTTGTGCTGGAATGCGAAAGCTCTGAGTAACTCCAAGTAACAACACCAACAATGTGGTAAGCCAGATTAACAGCCATCGTGCTAAGATAATGGCACTTTGGAAGAAAATGTCTGGTGTTTTTGACTAGTCTGATCAATCTCAAACAATACAGATTGGTAAATAGACTTGTTTCTTGCAAGCTGATGCAAACCAACCAGCCCTGTTGCATACTAAGTTTAAAATCAATGGGAAACAAAACTGCAATAATCAGAGTTCTTTGCAGCCGTTGGACATGTATTCATTTATTGTTTGGTAGTCATTATACGATCAAGGTGCATATAGTGAGTAACAAGTGTCTACAATCAGATAATCTCAAGTTTTAGACCAAAGCAATTTTCTGATACTACAGAGTCAGATTGTAAAATTGAAGATACTTAAAACCACACAGTTTCTATCATAGGATAATTCCCGTCAAACTACTTCCAACACACTTTCGAACAGATTTAGGTGATCATATTTACATAATGTGCTACACACATCCAGTGCACGTCTTGCCATCAATCAATAACATGATATATATAAAAACGAGCGAAGTTAGCCATGTCCAATAACGGTGACACCAAGTAGTACACAGCCATGTTGTAATAAACTAAAAAGATGGTAATTCCCATATTAGGCGAAATGACACAGTGAGATGAAACCCTCGAAGTTATTGTCAAAATAACTGTTAATTAGACACAATTTACACAAATGAATAGATGAATGGAATAACGTTAGATGAGACCCAACTGTGAAAAGTCAGGGATAATGGCGGTAATAATCAACAGACACATATAGTCAGGAATTCCAGACTACACTTTCACTAGAGATGGAGAGAGATACATATAGATAAAACTATCAGTCATAGGTTGTAGTGCGCAGTCTGAACCACTACAAGTGAGCTCGTAAGCACCGAGTGAACTAGCAACCCAATATTGTCTTTACTGGAGAGGATCTGTGCAGACTTGGGGCGAACATTGCAATCGCATTGCCCATGGTACTGGAACTGTTTGATATTGAACCATTCGCCAATATGGCTTCAGGATGATAGTGGTGACCCGAAAAATCTGTATGAGACACTAGAAATCTCTCGGTTTTTTCAAACTGTGGGACACATATTGAACAAAAATTGTCAGATCAAACTTCAGGCAACGGTTCGTATCCCTATAGTTCACTACGTTATTCAGCTTCGAGAAGATATTGGGGATTAGCAAGCTCATAACATTACCACATGTATAGGGACGAATTTTCATGACTGTCATTATCAACGAAAATAGGTCACCCATTCAAAGTCTCTTTCAATTTTAGTCTACTCCTCGCTTTTCTCACCCTCGATCTAATATATGTCGATTGCCTTAAAAACTCCCAACCGCACACAAAATCAGGACTTTGAAAATTTTCACCGAATATAAAACAGAATGTTTTACAAATGGGGCTTACCAAAAAAACATGTCCTCCAAACAACTCGGGTTATGGAACTGGCTAAATAGATAGGGCGGAAATGCGAGATTCTCAAATGTGACGCTCTATCATGCCAGTCGTTTCACTAAACGATGGATGATAAAAAGCCGCATTCAGGAACAAGCAAGTTGGTTAAACGATGATTGAAAACCAACAAGTTTCCCAGAGAAACTGAGACTTGACACGTCACGATTCTCTGTTTACAGCACCATTTGTGCAATGTGACGTGATATTACATAGTCGCATTACTAAAACACTAGATGGGGTACGACATTTATCATCTCTGAAGCTGTGTTATCGAGCTCTGTCATTCTACCTTCTGTCAACGCGTCCTACAGCTGTCTTGATGGAAGCAACTTGCTGCGTCATCGAGGTCGGCGTAGATAGCCCGTTCAAAAATGTTGTTCAGATTATGATGTTCCGTGCTCAGCAAATCTGTTTTGCTCCGAATAATGGTGCACTATAATTTACTTGAATGTACTCCGATAAAGACACCAGATCAAGCTTGCGGACCACGACTCAGGGGATATTTCATCGTTTTAATAGAAATACGATAGTCACCGACACCGTGGTTATATGTACACTTTGCTGTTGAACCATTTCGTACTTTAATCAGAGTTGATTAACGTATGTTGGTTCGCAGATGTACGTTAGCGTTTAAACTTTGTGATGCTGTGATTATAGCGGTCCTTTTAGACCGTCCCTTGGCCTGAGTTGTTTAGAGGACTTGTTTTTTGGTAAGCTCTTTATGCAGACCATTTAATTACAGTGATCAGACTCCGGACTTCATAGTTTGACAAATGATTGTAGAATGATCGTAACCTTTTTCGTGATTTGGGCTTTTCTTACCAAACAATTCATGCATCTATTCATTTTTTGCACTTCCGCCGATAAGCATAAATGTGTGAATGACTTTCGTGTAATTAACAGTCAATTAATGTACCAAGACCACATATATGAGGTGCCCGACTCATAATTGTCATAATTTCACAGGTCTAGTTGTATTCTGAAAGATCTGTGAAAATGGATTCTCATTTGACCATAGTTCCTCTCAGCATGGTTGCAAACGCTAACACGTTCTCCATGATTGTGTCAACATTTGACTGGATACTTTGTCCAGCATTATGTCAGAAGTATTATATTGAAGGCGATATATTCAGGCAACACGTATCCAGACTTCCAGTGGACAGGGCTAATGACCGCATTTAATGGTTCCGTATGTGAACCACTGTGACACGATAGATCAATCAAGCCATTCTCGATTGACTGGACAGTAGTCTGGTTGCAGATTTGCAAGTCAGATCGATACCTTGACCTAAACCCTTTACCGAGTAAACCATAAACTTCACTATAAAACACATTCTCCTATGTCTTCATACTTATTATGACAATGTTCACAGCTATGTCGTTTGAAACTTAATGTTCCTAAATATTTGCCAACTTACATTTTCGGTTTACTCTCGAATAATCAAATTGATTTTGATGAATTCTGAAGTGAAAACTTCTGTCATTGTGAAACAAGGAGTGTGATTAAAACGTGTGCACATGTCAACAAAAGAACAGTTTGTAAATAAAGTACCTATTATTTTCAAAAACCGGTTAGAATCACTCCGTCGAAACTAAGCAAACTATGTATAGTCCGTAAGACACATATGGTCACGCACACACATCCGTCCTAATAAATATCCGAATCAAACGTTCATATGTGCACACATCCCTCCTGTACTGAGAAGAGGGAAAATTTTCCGCACAATTGATTTAGCACAAACAACTGATTGCAGCGAACCGTCTCCAACTGTCCCGTATAATACATAAACGCACGCAAATTGACTACGGATGAAAAGAAAAGGAAATGTTTAATAGGAAACCTCTTAATTTAGGAAATTTTGCCTTCCAACACGATATGAACTAACTATGGGAAATGGTCCGAACAAAAATTCTGAGAGAAATGTGGAACAAGGCTAACCAAGATACTTTGAAAAATTGACAATTTATTCAGGAGCGGCTGAATACATTGTGTGACACAAGCTGTTTAGCTCTACTGTCATAGCTCCAGTACCCTAAAAGACCCAGAAGCTCTTAGCAATATGACAGTGGAACATTGACTGCTAACGACTTTCGTAAACCCTATTCGTATAAAGTTTGATGCAATACCTTTGGGAACTTCAAAAAGTGCACCAAGATTCTGATTATCACTAAATATCAGCTGTTGCTGTAGAGGGCAACCNTATAATACATAAACGCACGCAAATTGACTACGGATGAAAAGAAAAGGAAATGTTTAATAGAAAGCCTCTTAATTTAGGAAATTTCGCCTTCCAACACGATATGAACTAACTATGGGAAATGGTCCGAACAAAAATTCTGAGAGAAATGTGGAACAAGGCTAACCAAGATACTTTGAAAAATTGACAATTTATTCAGGAGCGGCTGAATACATTGTGTGACACAAGCTGTTTAGCTCTACTGTCATAGCTCCAGTACCCTAAAAGACCCAGAAGCTCTTAGCAATATGACAGTGGAACATTGACTGCTAACGACTTTCGTAAACCCTATTCGTATAAAGTTTGATGCAATACCTTTGGGAACTTCAAAAAGTGCACCAAGATTCTGATTATCACTAAATATCAGCTGTTGCTGTAGAGGGCAACCGATAAGTTGAAAACTTTGAATAACACTTGGTAGCTGCGCTATGTTCTGTATATTAATTGGGAGTATCCAGTATATATACAACGTTAAGAAGTAATGTGCTTGAGTCTCGCTGTTATTCGCGTTTGTTAAGAGTACGCTTCTTGTTTTGCCAGAGATTTAGACTGTTTTGATTGATGTGAGGCTGCATACGTGAAACCCGTAGTATATTTTTGAAAATAAATTAAGCACACGATAGTCCATTTGGTAGATCGAACCCCTTGGGCACATCTATAGTAATACAGAGTACAACAGAACAAATTACCTGTTGTCAATTACAGAAATGTGTTTAGTTTAAACCCACAACGCTGTCGAATCACCACTTCCCAAGTTAATGGGCTATGTTTAGGGATTCTTCGAAGGGATGCACTTATTTACCTTCTACAAAAGCATTATTATTGGTTATACAAAGTTAGTGTGTTCCAAAGCAATTTTTTTCGGAATCAACTGGTTCGTATTGAACACCCCTAAAATAACAGCTTTTTACGTAGAAATGGATTCGAAACAATTGGCACAGTGGTTGCACACACACTCAAGGTAGTATATGCGTCTACGAAAATCAAGGTGCGAATCCACCAATCAGCAGAGCTCTGTTGAGGCCAACCCTTTCGCAGAAACGGATGGAAGCTATCACGGACGAACACATACCACTTACGACGCCACCGACTGAAACAATCATTGAGATAATAACGAAGCAAATGAGTGTTCACACGGCTGTTAGAGCATGGCAAGACCGACTGAACGGCCAAAATTCACGTACGACTGCTACAGTGCTTCTTTCTGACCTTCTAAGCTTTACTTTACAGCGTCGAACATGTTAATTTTGACCACTGCTTAGTTATAAGAGGTAAGAAGTGTGGTTCATAGAAAACACGTCGACCGACGTAAACTCGGCTGCAGAAGTTATCCATCTGTGTTGTGCTAGGAGCAATTAGAACTAGTTTTAATTCCGAATTAAATTGAATGCAAGCCCATCAAACAGTATACACACAGCAACACAGTGTTATTCACATCCAGCCATGGCCACGTCGCCCTCAGCTAGTCATTGTTGTAATAACCAATTGCACACTGATGTCAGGCGGGACAACAACATGACATGGTCATTTGTTTAGAAGTCTCAGACGAACAACACAGTTTGCTGGGTTACTGAACTTTCACCGTTTTTAAAACGTGTACTCGAAGCGTTGGCTGACATTTAGACTACGGGTGGAATAGCACACAAAACATTTTCTGCGTTACACTGCAAGCGATACAAATTTATTGGTTTGCCAACTAACTTATGTCACGAATTTTTGTCCGAATAGATAATGCGACCAATTTTTACACATGGCACAACTTGGAAGCACACAGTCTTGATGTAGATGTACAGAGTGAGAAAACGTTATTGATTGTTCAGCTGCAAATAGTTAGTATTACAGCACAAACTGGAGAACTATCCGGAATAAATGCTTTAGCAATATTTTGAACGTCGGTGTAAGGTAAGTTTAGTTAAAACGAAGCATTTTTCAACAGAATGAGTCCACGCTAGCATGCCGGGGTCATTTTTGGGACAAAAATTACATACATCCTCGGATATGGACGACACAGTGCCAAGTTTATTCAGTTATATATCCACCGTGTCATAAAGTATAATTTTGAAAGCGTCAATGGAGTTGATATCTTTTGAATAACACAACGGGTTTTTGTCAAAACCGAGTACCAACCATCGAGCGCCAACAAACGCTAAATGAAAACCCTTCCGAACTGCTTCTCGTAAAAGCGTAATTTGACTACTTCAATCGTAAGGCTAACCTTCGTTATGTTCTGAGTGAGTGCGTCAAGTCCTGGCCACACTTTGTCCATTTAGGCGGCTGTCTATTTTGTCAACGCACAAATATCACGTCTACTGTATCTAGGGTGCTCAAGCTAACAATCACGATAACTTTCCGGGAATTCTACTTGTCTCGTAGAATCAGCAGAGCAAATGAGCTCTCTCATGCTGAACTAGTCTCACTGTATCTGTTTTCATTCACCTTCGCTCGACAAATATGTTATGCTGCTCTGAAGATGACATACATACATACATTTGATAATTGTTTGTCAATGGCTATTTTCCTCAGCATCTGTAAGCCGTTTTGTCGGTGATACATGTTGATTCCGCCCCGCTGAATGTCATGCTAGCTGTTCTGTTTATCTGAGGTAGTGCTCAACCTAGACTGGACGCTCGCCAGTGCTAGTAAGAACCACAAGACCAGTATTTTGGTTGTTGATCATGTAATACTTTTACCAGGCGAACGACGGTCACTAGCTAACTTGTGCGAAAAAAAGATTTTGAAGTTAGAAATAGTAATCCATGTGTGCTATGCACTTTGCGTAACAGCAGTTGAACTGCATTCTTAACTGCATTTCAGTTATCAATACCCAAATTCAGCACCAGGCGTCTGTATAGCAAGACACATAATCAGACATTCACAACTTCGTCCCACTTTTTCAGCTACACGTGTCTCAAAACTCTTGACAGTATAACAAATTTACGTTACTAATGTTCATTTGAGTAGCTCAATGTATTCTAAAATTTAGCCAGGAGAGCCATCATAGTTGCGCAATACACGCAAGCCCTTACAGGTGAGGGCCACAGGTTGATGTATGTGGAATCCACTCACAGACGTCGCGCATGTCAGATTGCTACCTTCCACACTGCGGTTTTGTGATACTTGTTCGCTCCCCACATACTATCTGAACAGGACACACCACAGTGCGAAACCGGTAGTGGATGATCCGATCTAGTCGTAGGCATCAAGTAACTTCACACAGGCTTCTCACAGAACGCTGCCTAACGGGGTGAGTAACTTACTCGCATCAGAAGCACGTAAACTGGATTTGAAAACCCCGAACAAATCTAACGTGACACTCATCGTAGTCTATCACTTTCATTAATTAGGGCCTGTTGAAACGTCTAGTCGAATAGAAAAACTGGTATTAAATGTGAGTTTATCCAGCGTATATGATGGAAAACCGGTAGCAGTTATTTTTGAGCAGCACTAATTGTTTCTGTTGGCTCGATATGAGTGCACTTCAAGCTAACCCAAGGTAAAATATCTTCAAAATAATGGATTGGCGATTGGTGGAATGTACTCCAAAAGCTATCACTTATGAATCAAATAGTTCGAAGTCGTAGACATAGATAAAATACTGAGTGAAGAAAGTTATCTCGCTATCTGGCGAAGCATTAAAAGGCTGAATGGAATGAATCTGCTGTCAACGAACCTACCAACAGATTCGCACAACTCAAGCGTAGTTCCAACAGGACAACAGACAATTCCTTTCGAGCTTCTACTTAGATTTCTGTCTCCGATCATCCGCCCTAATGAGAAGATTATACGAGTAGTAAGGCTGGACAGTATCCAGCGGTTTCATTTTGAACACGAGTAGATTTATTTAGGTATGTCGTTCCTACTCATAAAACCGATTCAGTACGAGGAACTCGTTGATGAGCATCTACCCTTTACTGTACATTATGAATCGACGATGCGATAACTTTATTTCGAATGACTGAGGTGGCGTTGAGCAAAAATTGGGATGATTAGTGACTTTCACGTGGAGGTCAGAAACCTGCCGTGTTCGAAATTATTAATCTCTTACTGTTTCATATTAGTTACTAATTTCACCTATCATTGTTCCTTTATCATCAAAGTGGACTTATCGTTCCCCACCAGTTTCCCCCGGCTTGCTGTCAAAAGATTTTGTGGTTTTTTTAAACCCCCAAAGTGTCTATCATCCTACTGCTTAACACGAACAATCTGATAGGTACATTCCTCATCATCGTTTCACAATGAGCGAAAAGTCTGCGAAGCCCAACCTAACAAAACCCACTCAATCTACTGGGATTTCTCATAACGTGGTTCTTCAGTTATTTGAACGCACACGGTTTAACACTTACTTTGTTACTCCTCATCGGGCTCCGATTCTGTAAAAACATAGTCTTCTCATTCCTGGATTAACCGCAAACGCGAATTAATACTTTTATTCAGGTGATACCGATTTTGAGCCTGCCACTTAACTGAAGCTCATGTTGCTGAGTAATATTGTGTCATTTATGCTCAATTAAATGATTGTCTGTCAGCTGCTGAAGACGTGAATAAATAAAAACAAATATTTGCATAGGTTCCATTGGAAGCTTAGCTTGACTTAACTTGTCTTGAAAGTTTGTAGCTAAAAAACTTCCGTTGTTTATGTACAGAAGAGCAAGCAACACAACGCCCTCCACAAAAGCCTTTGTTGTCTAAACTAAAGTATCAACAGTTTCGAACAAATTTTCACTGTGAGAATCATAGTTCCGTCCCCTTCACCTGTGAACAAATCGTATGGATAGGTTCACAATATAAACTTCAGCCGTACAATTAATTACATGCAGAATCATTGTGTGCAACATCATCGTTCGATTACCATTCTCCTTTCAAAACTAGAGTTCACCTGCGCATCGTATAGACGCACCATATAAATACTCATGAGTATCACCCCATAAATTAACATACACACAACACACTTTCAGTGTCTGCACTTTCCAATCAACCGGTACATGCAGATGTTATTTTTAATATGCTTACAGTTCAGCTACTTTTACTATCGTGTTAGGAAGAAGTAAATCTGTATAAACATTCAGAAAGAGAGATGCATGATTGACTAACCTATAGTTCATTCAGCGTTTGGATTAACTATCCTCGATTGAGATAGTATCCGATTCCTTTGGAGAGATATCAGTGAAACCTTTCGGAATTAATATCGATCAACTGTGCTAACTATCTTGTGTTACCCTTGCGAACTGAAGCCTTATTGTTTAAACTGCTGCTCACAAATAGGTCAACCCAAAATCAACCTCTTCAGAAAGGCACCATATTAGATGTAACTTATGGGTTTTGTATTTCATGCGTACATTGTGCGGGTTTTCTTACAGCTACGGTGTGCAAATTGCTCTATCAGCAGCACAATTATTAAACTGAGGTCAGTATTACGTATAGTTGCATAAGCTGTTACCGTTTTGCCCCGAACAATAGATTTTCAGAGATGGGCCTTCCAAATGCAAGTTCTTATGTGACCGCATTATCAGCTATTCTGATCTACTTAAGATAGATAAGTAGCGAAGACCTTATTCCCTAAAAAGTTAACATTCGCAAAGCATGTACCATCATTCAAAATTAGTCTATTATGACACGATTAACCGCAAACTGAATACCAAACAACCTGCAGAAATGAAACTAGCTGTACTTCCCACCAAATTTACCGCAACCAAAGTGTGCTCATACTGACATGTTCATCTTGCTTGGCTATACACAAATAATCAGAACAATGTTCATTTTCGGTCGGAGCCAACAACGTGATCAACCGTTGGATGCGTCCCCTTTACCGTGAAATAAATATATTTCAGAATATCGTGAACATCGCAAATGCTCTCATATCAAATATGATTTTAGTCTGCTTAATTTCTTCAGACAGTTAATTGCATTTTACCTGAAAGGTCAGTCCACGTCGTCGATACGGATAACGTGGTCTGGGTGGCGCACTTGAAAGCAGGATGATTGACCTTCAAATCCTCAGCTGAACAGTTATCCGACTAATGGAAGCAGAGAGCTGAAGTATCCTGCACTACTAATCCCTAAAATTCCGTGCAAAAATGCTCCACGCCGAAGAAACCATATACAGAGTTCACTCATGCTTGTCTAAATCAGCCTTAGGCATTTCTATAACAAAAGTTAAATAGTTCCTGTAGAATTAGAAGCCATCAGTTTGTGCGATGCCGACTACAAAGCCGAGTAATATCCCTCAGTAGCACTAACAGATTGACTTGGAACGAGGCAAATTTTAATACTCAACGTTTCAACCATCTTGGGTGGCCTTCATCATGAGTGCTACAGTCGAAGTCACTCAGCAGTTTGCGATCAGCGGGCTGACAGACCTGTAGAGCCTCACAGTCATCCGCTGCATGTGCATCTCTTAGGTTCTGTCATCTGTCAACTTCCATGCAATGAAATGTTCTTTCTCACTAATTCCGTCTGTTACTGGATGCCAGGTTATCTACAAGTTGATTCAAAATTCGCAGTATTCGAACAGTCCTATGTGCTAATTGGTATTGAGTGTTCCTGGGCGGCATATCAACCAGACACTTCTATAGGTATGCGGCTGCGTGTGTTCAAACATTGGTTTTGATAAAAGCACAATATCCTTGCGTAATTTGTGGCATAAATCAATCGACTATTGTGTGTTAGAATAGCATCTCAACGGACGAGATTGAACAAAACCCGCGGTGTTACACTGGCACTGCGAACACCACATATGAATATGCTTTTCTGACATCTGCAAGCAGAATTGCCATATGTTGTACCACTTGCTTTAGGTATTCTTGAATTAGCGCCTACATTTTTTGGTTAGAAAGATATATGTTCCAAATGAAACAATGGCACTCTTCTCGAATCTTACCCTGAAAATTCCTGAATATATCTATAACTTCAGTTGTTCTGGAGTAATTACAACAAGATTCATCGTTCCTAAAGGCTTTTTGTGATCATCGCGTCAACCACAGGCACAGGTAAATAAAAACTGAACACACAGTTTCAGCACCCATCGTTGTGTGTGTTGTGTGTAAAAAACCCATATATACTTGGTCACTAAAAGCATGCAGAAGCCTATGGCTCTTTCATTTACCAGAGCTCAGCATATAGCCTTTTAATGGCTGTCATACAGAAAGTGAAACCACTGATTTTTCAACACTGTGGTCTCAGCGAGCATCCTTACCATTATCACAGCAAATTACAAAGTACCCTACGCTAGTTAACACACCTAAACATTGTCAAGTGAGCAAAAGTTTGTGTTCTTTTCAAGCACTTGGTTACGTCTATTACTGAGTTTATTAGTGTGGTTCTAACGTAATTGTTCATAATCTTCATGATACTGACAGGTTTCACTTTAACCGGTTTTTGACTCGGCTACATACTGCGACCTCTGTGGTTTCCATTTAATATTCTGTCCACATACCGACAGAGCAGTAAGAAAGTGTTACTTGCCAGTCGTTCAACAAACGTTTTCACTCCACTTTATTCGTAATGTAAGACTGTTATGGTAAGTCTTTCATCCTTTTCTGATCAACGTACACAGGTGGGATATTTTGCGAAGCAAGGGTTTTGAAGTGAGCTCTGACATATATTGGCCTAGTAACCGACGTAAAACAGACGCCAGAAAGATGTCCGTCCTTGTCGGTGAAAATAACATTACAGTGCGTAAACAGTAAACGTCACCTATAGAGACTCACGAGAGTACTGGTTCTCAAGTTTGTGTGAACGTGCTGTAAATACAGTTTGCTGGATACCCATCTGCAGCAGCATTACAGTCCAACAGAAGAACGCTTGCTAAAACTACTCATTGACGTCACAGAAACATCACTCGGTGATTTCTCAGATGACTAATGACAAAACAGTGTTGAAAAAAACGTATAACACAGCTTCGTTAAATGTGAGTGAAACATTTCACACCAAAAACGATTTCACTGAACCGTACCAGTGAGCTGAGTAGTGGTGATTTCGAATAAGGAATTGTTGTGTAAAATAGGTTTGTGAAGATTCTGGAATGAATGGTTCGGTGGAGAACTGAGCATTCTAAAATTATAACGGCACACTCGCCGAATTCTCGACACCGTCCAAAGAAACGTCGCTTTTGTAGCCTTCTACAAATTGTAACCAAACTGACAGTGTGCCAACAAATAGTACATCGAAACTTACACGATAGATACGTAATGATCGTTAATTTTGTTGTTTAGTTTTGCACAGTACAGGGACATGGCGTTCATTCAAGTGATGTTGTGAAGGGTGTGTATACTAGACTGACAGTCGGTCAGCCTCAGAACAATCAGAATTTTAGAAGGGTCATTTGAATGAGTCAGATGACCTTGTGCATATCCTCAGATCATGAGCTGAGTTCCTTGCTGCTGAAGACAGGCATATGAAAAATATCAGTATGAGCTGCAATGAAAATACCTTGCGGATTCTTATTATGCAACGCAAGCTAACATTCTACCTTCTGTAAACTTATGTTGGCTTTCCAAAATACTGGTCAATTTTCAGTACGAAGCATTCTGATTTTCTGATAGACAATACAATGCTGTTTCAAAAGAGTATGCATACGTATTCGAAGGTTATTTTTCAATCAATATTTACCGTTAGGAATTCCAGATAATCTGCAATGGGCTGAAATCAGTTACGTTACAACCTGACGGAAGTACCCTTGCAGCCACGTGTTACTACATGGAAAGTTCAAACTTGTCACAGTAAATATCTCCTACTCCACAAAATCCAGCATAAATCAATCCTACATCAGGAATATGTTCGTATTGTTTACCAAAAGAGTAAAAATCAAATGAGATACAATCTGCGAAGAGGGTTAATAGGGCCGTTGTTAATCGAAAACAGATTAGAAGGTTCGACATAAGAGTAGGGTTCCAATTAGCCCATGCCCATCGTACAGGTTCATATAGCAGCGGCTCGTGGTTGCGTTATTATCTATTCCCCTAACTCATCTGATAGTTACGAATCCCAGAACAGAATGCTCTTATGTTGTTTTAACCACCCATCATCTATTGCAGTCTTACCTGCTCGCTAGTGGTAGGTGACACTCTTCAATTGACCGAAACATCGTTTTATTCGTTTACGCTTTATCCCTAGATGTTTTGCCGGACGATATTACAGAAGTTTTCTTTCTTTATATGCTTTAGTAATTGCCACCTTTAAAAAAATCTATCATCAAGGTGATAACAAAAGACACTTTTCTTTGTTCAACGTCAATCACCACAATGCTACCGTCACTAATTAGTATTTACCGTGACAGACTGTTTGAAACCATGGGCCTCCACTAATAGCAGTGTGAACAGTCAGAAGACAAACACCGGCAGATGCACATCGGTATCAGGTATCGAATAACATGGAGAAGTGGCTAAGATATAAGCTCACTGTTGTGCTTTATTATTTTTGCACACTCAAGTGAACCACATATGTTTGATAACAACCCAGCATATTCAAGCTGTGTAGAAACCCAAGCCAAAAATTAAAACAATTTTAATCGTTAAACCAGACGAAAGTTATGGGGCGGTAGTCACGGATATGACGAGCTACGTGGATAAAAATTTATCAATCTTGTGTGATTGACGACGGTTTAGACGTTGACATGATAAAAACAATCTCTCACTGGCTAGAAATAATTTCAAACTTGATACAAATAGACCAGAAAACGTACAAACAACTAAAACCGGGTGGCTGCTCTGTACCCCAACGTGATGGTCTTTCTAAGATCCACAGGCAGACTATGCCACTACGGCCGATTTTAGCCATGTATAATTTGTCTTAACGAGAAATCGCAAAGGGATTGATTGAAATTTTGAAGTCACCCACTCAAAAATGTGACAGATACAGGATCAAAGTCTCGCTGCAGCTTGTGGGCGAGTTGCACTAAATCAATATCAAGAGTGAACATATATGCTCCGTAAACATTATCCCTCTTTACCAATGTCCCACTGGTGGAAACTATCTAATTTGTTGCGGAAAATATCCTTCTTCTTCACGTCCAGACGGATTGTCTGAAAAAGTTGCCTTCACAGTGTACCGAGAATGCCAGTTTCAAACTCCGAAACACACCACACAAACCAAAGGACATAGTAGCGATGGGTGTTTGATTAGACCTACTTCTCGTTGATTTTTTCGTGATCACGGTGGAGCGGAAGATAACTCATGGTTTCACAACTGTCATACTACAGACGGCATGCCAATAATACCCTGCCCTTTTCGAAAGGTCTGAAGCTAACATAACAATTCATCCTGCTGCTCAGCAATGTCCATCCTAACCTTTTAGTGGATTGTGATGTCCTGGCTGACATATTCATATAACGCATGACTAATCGATCAATAAGGCATTTATAGGAAGCCAACGCGGCCCGTTCAGTGAGAACACTTAACTGGCTTCGACCCGACGAAAGATGAGCAGGATAAGGTGAAAAAACTGTTCGTCAGATCACATCGCATTTTCACGTCCGATTGCGCTGAACAGGTACTATACATATTGAAGACGACGCTAGGGAGTAGTAAGCAACTCAAAATACACATCCAATATTATAACGAGTTGAAACCCAAAAGTAGTAACAATGTTAATGTAACCAAGAGATTAGTGTATATTGGTTTACCCACTGAATGAATTATTGTGGCGTAGTGGAAAAAACAACGAGTTGTTTGTGCGCTGAAACAGAATTACAATCTCGTTGAATTGCAGGTCATTCACCAGACACATAAGATGCCTGTGCCAACAATCAGAGGGGATAAATCTCTCGGCGCCATATCACATTAGATGTACTAATTATCAGGCACCTGTAGGGAGACCTATATTGGCAGAGCCATTAGGTCATCGCCCTCAGGAAGAAAGAAGCATGTGCCTGAGTGGGCTAACAAAATGATCTTACAACTGAACACTGTAGTTGTGGAGAACTGTGAGCCAACATCTTCGTTTATCGGAACAAACATCTTGTCAACAAGCCACAAATCGGGTCTGACATCGGTCTTCACCACCGTAATGGACAGCCAAATCCAACGGTTCCTAATTTCGCTGAATCCGTCGAGATAACTCCGCTCAAACTTGTATGGTGTGGACAAAAGCCATTCTCTATGGGCTTTAGGCTACTGCGGCCCCAAGCTACAGTGAGTGTCATTCAAATCACACGTCTGGAGGCTTTTGTTGTTCGTCCCTATCTTACTAACCCCGCCCCAAGCAATGTGGACTTTAAGCTGAAGGTTTTTTGTGTTACTGGTTATCTGGTAGTGACGAGCTAATACGAAACGCTAGCGCTTACCGGTGTAAGTCATTTAAATGGTTTATTCAAATTGTTGGAGGAATATAATTAATTAAATGAGTTTGCGTCACACTACTCTGAGTCCTGATATCCTCACCATATTCTTTGGAATCTGCTGGTCATGCACCAACCACTGTTTCACAAACGATGAAGGATGTAGTATCAAGAAATTCGGGATGGTGACCAGTACTGTCTTCTTCACAAATTCAATACGAAGACTCCTCCGCAATGAAACCCCAGTGGTTCTGCAGATGATACAAACATACAAAACATTTTTTATTCTACGAAGATACATCCAAAGTTCAAAAGACTCTTCTACCCGGCAAATGGAATGTTTGCCCTCGGAAACAAAAAAAGAGTTGAATAAATGTCACTTAGACATAAATATATATACCTTAGGATCAAGGCCTTCAGTTTAACGGTGCCAGTAGCCATAATTTACTTTCGAATGTAATCTTTTGGCCGCCCTCCTGTATATACCAGTACTGTTTAACACATGTTCACGCGAAAATTCCCGCTTGTTGGTGATTGAAAAGCTCAGTCCTGTTCCCACTGGTTCAGTCGAATGTTTACTTTATTCTGTCTCCTTTCTCCGCAAAAAAGAATGGGAACCTCAAAGAAATGTGTCCTCAGAAATATCGCCTGCTTCGCAAGCGCTTAACGACACAAAACAGTAGTGCTGTTGACCTTATGGGCTTCTGTCGTAAACAGTCCGGCGCATTACAGTTTGCCAACTTCCGTGTCATGCTGCAACATCTGCATACATGAACGCACGAACAGGCACGTAAGTAAACATAATTACACGCATATAGGCCACCTCACTCTGTTCGTTCAGTGCAGAATCACCTACAGACACATAAACATCAATAGGCAAATGATTAACAAAACGTTGTGGTCATCTACGAAACCACTTCAGTTACAGATGCCGCAAAAGAAAGCCCCACTTTGTTCGTAATACGTCCTATGATTAATGGATCAACAACAATTTAGGGTTTAAGACCAGCCACTGGAGACGAACGTCAGCTTATGTGCAATGCAGCGCTTAATGTCAGTCGATCGATTTCGTAGCAAAAACCTGCCACGTCACCACAGTACAAAGGTACATGTATACGCACACTTATCCCATATCGATCCGGGTGGACATTTTAGTTTTCACTCCAGCTGGAAAAGAGATTCTACACTCAGTTTATGTTGTTATCGCTTTTCTGATTACGTCAGATCATCTCTCCATAGCATAGGCAAATTTCTACTAATAGAATGTCGTTAAATCCGGCAAAAAGCTGCGGGGTAGAGTTTACATATCATTTTATGGCTTGGTTACATAAGTTGTGGTCATTGTTTGCGAAGTTCTTTTGCTCACGATTATCCCTTCTCGACTGAAAGACCACCACGGAGAATCTTCCAGTAAAGCTTGCCGGATACTGTTTTTACCATTATGTACGCTTTACAATGAAAAATAAAATAGCCATTTCACAGTAATTAGGTACGCATAGTGTGTGAACGCTGAGAGCATCAGCTTTCGATACTTCACACCGCAATCATTTTCCAACAGTCGCAATCGATACGTACACTTTTACAAATCACTTGTTTTGAAATGCACAAGTTTAGAAGTGCTTCGTTTGAACCCATACTTCTTTTCTTTAAGGATCGAAAATAAGGTGATAAAAATGAAGGTTCAACATAACGACGTATTTCCCTACTGAGGCGAAATCCACTCATCCTGAGAATTCTACGCTGCATTTTGCAATTCTACCGTCAAAAACGCCTACTAAAATTATCGCGGTACCACAACATCCAAGTGTAATGTATCGACTAGAAGACAGAGAAACCAAAAATGAGCTGCACTGCAACCACACTGTTATTTAGCAAACCCGGTTATCAAAGCCAGAGCAGTCCTGATAGACAAACCAAGCAACGTCAAAAAACATGATCAGAAGACAAGTTGCGATGTGAATTCACTTCGTACACTCTCGTCAGCATTAAATGTATGACAGGCATGGAGACAAAATAACGAAGCACAAATGAAACGGTAAAAGGTGAAGTCGGGCTGAATCTTTGGTGATGCATAGGGCTAAATCCAAAGCTAGTAAAGAAGATTATTAACCCGCTGTTTTTGCGCATGCAGGTCCGACTGCTGACCCTTAACCAACAAGGCATTGACACACTGGATAATTCGTGGTCTATGACCGATCGTAGTGTCCGTGACTGCAAAATCAGCGTTGACACCGTGACCTGCTGTCGATAAGTGCCACGTAATAGATGAGGGGGCGTTTTGTCTTTGGTATGTGTCACGCAGTGGCGGTTAGGTTACCTTATCTGTCAACTGCTTTGGGGTAGGCTGCTTGGCCCTGGTTTCAAGCTTTTGTTCTATCAATCCAAGTATTTCTTTAACTGCAAGAAAACTTATGGATACAGTGGTCGATAAGAAACAGGTCTACTTTTTGGTCGGGGGTAGTGGTAATCTAACTGTTTACGAGAACAGAACAAGCTTTGCTACATCCTACACACGTTTTATTCAAGCACTGATCAAAGCTGAGTAGCACTCATGTTCCAGCCCTACTTGTAATTTTAGTCGTTTCAATAAAATCATTTTTCCTGTTTCCACATCAGTTACATGGTTGTGGCTGACGAGAGTGTGGAAAATGAATTTATATCACAGTTTTCGTCTTCTGTCTGTTCTGTTTTATTCCAGACACGCTGTGCTATAATTTGTCCGATTATTCAAGGCTACAAATGAGGTCTCCGGGACAAGGTAAGACAAAATCAATAATGCGGACCCTATCAAAACTACTTCAGAAAACAAAACTGAATGAAACGATCAGTGCAACCACTTTTGACCGAACTAGACTTTCTAGTATGGCTGTTCGACATCTGCGTGGACTGCGAAGTTCACACAGATTGGTTGTCACTACGCCCGATTCGTACCAGGAGTGATGCACCATATCCGAGTTTAGTTCCATGGCTAGTTTCATTGTTGAACCAGTCACAGCATGAATTAATTTATTTGATCTGATTGATATGTCTGAGTTCTGAGAATTCTGCCGACTAGCTTAACAATATGAGTCATCAGATGTTCTCCCCAGATCTCAACTCATCATTCACAAATATGCCGCTTAAATAAACGAGTATACAGGTGACTCTTTTAAAATGAATCATACGAATATTGGTATTCCGTTTTTGAAACCTGAAAGAACTACTGCTGTTTTTTTGTCCAGTGTTTGCTTTCAGTTCAGCAGCGATATATTCAGATAGAAGAGAGTAGATGTGGGGCACCCTTTTTGTTTGTTACTCGTAAATGTATTTATGGTCCAACAGGAATTTAATCGAGTAAAAACGACTATTTTTAAATTTCTGTCCTACGGAAGCTATACAGATTATATATTCGGTGTGACCAAAACGCCATTTATTAGCTAGAATTTAATCATGCACGTCCCAACGTATAGTTCAACCTGGCAAAAGAAAAACAAGGTTTGCTATCTTTTCTGATGAATATTAAACCAAAAAATGCACACATCCATCCAAAGGTCTTTTTGTACAAAAAAAGTCATAGACGGTCTAGTAGGCTTATCTTCACAAGTTTGTTCCCATACGGCAAAAACAAAACTTGCTTAGTTGTCCAGCCAATAGCGTAGCAGTGATTCACAGGCTACGTGCCCAAAACTAGCATACCGTGGACAGTGAATTGTGACAACTCTGACGGGTATTGGATCATGATGACTACCTAGAAGAGCTTGTAGAAAAACTGTGTAATTTAGACATACTTAAATGTTTGTGGAAACAATAGCAAAAAGGCGCAATATCATCGGTTTAGCATTGAAAGGCAATGCAGCCAGCGAATTGCTTAATCTTATGCTGACGATTGCACTGACCAACACCTACCACGACATGCGGACATTCATCTCATTTGATAGTCGATCGATAAAAGTGACACAAGTTAAAAATAGTTTGCCTAAGTTTTCTTCATCCTGCACTCAACAAACTGGAAACCCGTTTGTCGTCTATCAAACAACCTTCATTAGCACCAATCAAGAGGACTCTGTACTGGCGTGGACAAGTGTATCCCGTGTGCAATCGAATAGCATTTGATCGTCAAGGTCCATCAAATCATGATCACCAGAGGTTTCATAATTGTTTAAAAAATGTCCCGCGTTCACACCCGAACTGTCAGGGCCAGACTGTTATCCACGGCCGAGGTAGGCGCAATGAGACTCAACAACCTCAGCATCGAGTCCAACAGAGTTTCCTACACAATCAGTAAGTGATTAGTAAGTTATCGCGTGCCGGTCACGTGTGTCAAGGAAACATGTATATAAGTCTAGTGAATTTCTTGTAATTCAACATGCTTCGATGAAAATGACCGAGAACAGCTGTCTGAGTTCCGGATATTTGTAGATACGTTGAATATAGTGACGTGAATGTGGAAGCTGGATGCAGCTGTATTGAACTTTAATAGGTAAACCAGTGATTTGCAACTCATGTGTCCCCACCCACAGTTGGTTAGCCAGGCAATTCTACGAGTCGCGAAGTGTAGACACGTGAGCCACTTTGTTCATAAAAGAGTATAGGATCTTGCCATTGTTTTAATTACCCATTTATTTCAGGTGACATTCTGATACGTCACAGTCCAGTCTCTACCACTGTTTACGATAACAACAAAACAAGTTTGTACGTTTGTGAAGCGTTCTATTTTTTTCTGAAAAGAATCAAATCTTTTGAGTAAAACAAAGCCGAAAGACAAAGTATTTGCTTTTGCAGCAAACACTGCAATACTGGGAGACATACCGAGAATATCGAATGTCAAACAGAGAATGTAAGATATCCGCACCAAATGTAGTACGAATGAAGTTGAATAGTTTGGGCGTCGTGTTTAACATGTTATCGATATACAGATTGGGACAACACTCCTGAGGAAGGTCACCCGAGGTGGTTGAAACGTAGAGTATTACAACTTGCTCGAAACGTTGTGTTATTCCCAATCTGTATATCAAACAGAGAATATTTATAATTGTCAGACAACAGGTATGTGGCGACATACCGAATACTGTTGTCTACAAAGGTGCAATTTGTTGAGGAATTCGTTTGAAGGCAGCGTTTTACAAATAAATGTTCTCCAGGCGAAAATGTCCCATTGCTCAAAAAACTTACGCATAGAACACAAACCCAGGACGCTTGTGATTCCCGGGTCATTCCCAAGATCAGCTGGGTCTTACTAAGGAAGCAGAAAGCCTTCAGTCAAACCATTCCTCAAAATTGAGTGAAAACAAACATTTTCCTTACTGAATTTTCAGAAAAACAAAGAGATTATCTGAGCCATCAACATGGTATTCCCCGGATAATAGCCAACAACATAAATTCAACAATTGGCTGATTGTGAGTAAGCTTGGTGCGTTATAAAACCATGGAACTAGTTATAACGAATCTGACGTTTTACAGAGACTTTCTGTAATGCACACCACGTGTTATATATCACATTAATAATACACTCAATACCTATTCCACAATCCATAAATAACCAAAGAAGACGGCTTGAGGAGTCGACTCTTCGTTAACTGTCTTCAGCCACGATCGTAAAAACTATAATATAATGGACACATGGATAGCAACAAACATAGAGACGGTCAGCAAGTGGGATTTCTTAAAAAAACGGGCTTCAGTTCTAAGACAAACAGCACGAGTCAACAGATCGTACACAACCAGGGTCGGACGATGAGTACTGTTTAACATCCTTGTACTGTATATTACCACATGCACACCATAAAATACAAGTGGCAGCCTTTGGCTCATCAGTTTCTCACTACATATGCTTGCTGCAGTTAATCGAATTTGGATTGCCGGGGGAAAGATAAGCAATCTTTTGGGTATCGATTGCAAACAACTTGGTACGTGCGGGTTAGATGAAAAATATTTCGTCCAGATGCCCATAAAACCAATTGCGTGATAGAACACAGTGAAGATGACGACGACAAATACATACACTTGATAATTCATTTTCATTCTCGTTTATGCAGTTAAGGCGAAATATTGATCGGGCCTATTACATAGAAGTTAGATCATTTGTCAGTCAGTTAACGACGGCTTTTGTTGACCGCAAAGATCGGTCAACACTCCGTTAAATTTTGAGTTCAAGGTGGACGCGATAAGTCAAAATACCAATTCGAAGACATAATATTGGGGTAGGCAGCGCGATTTCGAAAGCCTCGACAATCGGAACGACTATCATTATTTACCTGACACGTGACAGATGAGAACCTATAACCACATTCTCCTAAACCCCGTATTTACGACTCACCAAGGGTCCACTAAATTGGTGTTCGTTTGTAAAATACCTGAGTGGGTGAATCCGCCTTACCATTCAACGATTGACTGGATAGTCGGCTTGTTGGAAAGGCGAATGCTGCCCTCAGTCTAGGTGATACCCTCCAATTCGCCGATTGCACCTATAGCACCACTATAAATTCGTAGAAATCGCTCCCATTGGAAGTAGTTTCACTGTTCACTGATGTACTGTCGTTGGATACTAGTAATTTTGTCTTTAGAAGGCTCACCAGTAAAATATCAACCTTTAGAGTAATAGTCCTTCTGCCAGATCGTGCGTTCTGTATACATTCACTATTCGATTTTGTGTTTCATCAACAGGTAGGCGGTTTGGTTATAGGATGTCCACTCGTACCTCTGTTAGCCGAGAAATTTGTGGACAAACTTAAGCTCACCATGGATTGGCTCGCCATCAGTCATTTCAGTCAGTGATTTCGATAGGTGTACGACCTATATATCATCAATCGCTCTGATGTTGATCTGCATACAACGTTCGGCATGTTTGGTCATGCCCACTGGCCTGTCATTTTTACGCCTGAAGAGGACACTGAAGGCCAGACATCCTCCTCAGATATTCTTCTACGCTGAGTGATAGACGACACTACTCAACGCGGGATTTACAAATATGATTTTTCAACAATGATGATTTATGATTTTTCAAAAATTTCAAAGATTTTTTCCCCAAAGATGGTAAGAATTATTAGCATAGATTAATTGCTCAGGTCTTTCCAGCAGTTGAAGATTCCATCGTCATGAGGATTTCGACATTTCTCACCACCAACTGTTTTCGTCACCATTACAATATCCAACTGATAGAATCACCAAGAAACAACTTATCCCAAATGGGGATACAACACATTCTTCATGCGAAAGAAAACACCAACACGGCAATAGGCTCATTAAGCCAAAGCCTAAAGACACAATCATTTAGTAAGATGAACAGCGGATGAAAATATGCACTACACTAAATTGTACTTACCATGACACTGACCCTTATAAGAGTGTTCAACTGAAAATTCCCACTGCTGTTCACTAGCATCGAAACTATGCGATATTAAGTAAACAGGTGCTACAACGCATAGCAGAAAGCTTTTCGGACTAGCATGGTTCCTTGAGTATTCACACGCTCTCAACACCAAAAGTTGTGTTAAATGAATATGTTTAAGTACTGAAGAAGAGGTACTCCACATTCGACGTACTGCTGCCCTATTTTTCTTAAACGTTACATACATATCCACGTATGCAACGGGAAGAAAAAAAGTGGACCACTTCAGAACCACCATAGATGATATGTTGTTTGGATAGGTGCTCCATAAAATTGGTACATGTACAGGATGGATTAGAAATGATACGCTTCGTCATAGGACAGAAGAGAAAAAGTTGTAGCTGATCTCATTAGTGGATAAACTTAGGAAATGCAAAAAACTTATAGCTGTACGCTTGAATGTCGGACAAAGTTAGACCAATTAATGTAGTGGTGATACCTGCCGACAATCGTTCAACAAGTCTGTTATCTTGGTTACGATTTGGTGCAAACACAGATGAAGATTTAACACGTCATTCACGATTGCATCAATACACTATCGCAAAAATTCTACCAAATTATATACAACGCTTATACTTACCTACATATGAGTATTGTCCTTTAAGGGATCAAATGTACCTACGTTTTATGGGGCAGTTTTGTCTTATTCATCCCCAAGTTTCCCATGGTCGAAAGAGCAAATGACAAAAACTGGTGATTAAGTTTACTGACAAATCAAATTAGAGTAAAATCAGTACAAACCCCGTTGCAACCACCATTAATCTCATATGTCAGTTGTTTTATGAATACACAGGTGTCTAGTTGAAGTGATCGAAAAAAAAACTGGGAAATACTCACCACAGATTCATACAAGATAGGGTGGAAGGCACAGACATGATAATGTACGTTAATGAGAAATCAAAACTTTCTCGCACAAGACAGTTGTCTCCGTTTGAGAAGTGACATCGCGTGCAAAAAGGGCTGTCACCTGTTTTCTATCTCTAACGACGTGTATACCAATTTCATGTGGTATCAGGACCATCACACAAACCTTGAGATTTTATGATTGTCATTATCTGAAGTCCGTTTCTGTCGTGTCGGATAAACACGATCATCTGAAGATTCATTAAGCGCGGATACCACAGAACTGGCTATGCGTGATCTCACCACACGTCGTGCAAATCATGCAATGTTAACCCTGAACAACAAAAACGACCCGCGCAGACTTGTCCAGCGGTTCCGAGACTTTCAGTTCATCTCTTCTGCTAAGTGTGGCGCCACTATATCCCCAGCTCGTAACTGCTGATTCACGTAATATATAAAAACCGCTTTATCAGAATGATGAAAGCTAGATGCCTCTGAAAAATTAAACTCAATGCTAACTGTACTCAATTATTGGCTTGATGACTCAGCTTGTGACGCGTATCACATTGTACAGATCACTTGAATGGAACTCTCAGTTCACATATTCAGAGAGTTGAACAGCCCTTGTCTCGCCGTTCTAAGTATATCCTTTTTAGACTCTCCCTAGACGTCTTCACATCCCCAAAATTCGAGACTACTGACTTAACTCTCTCTCAGGCGACAACCAAGTAGTCAACTCACATACACAAACGGATTGACAGAATGTGTCCGATGATGACACCAAAATTACGGAAGGCGTTATTGTAGACCAACGAGGCCTATCCCATTAATTCTGTTGTAAAGCAACAACCGTCAGCTGTTTCATGTGAGGAGACTAATTGCTTTGTGGGTCACTTCGAAAAAAGTGTAATTTACCGGTTCAAAGCTGTGTTTATCAACACGACAACCCAACTCGTTTGGGATCACAGCACGTTTGTGCAGCTGAGTGGGTTATGCACTGATTCTTTGACTGACTATCACTGGGTCTTACGGGTTACATCAACCTCCATAGCGTAACTTCGGTGGTCAGCAATGTTTGTGCCTTTCAAACTGCGAAACTATACTTTGATCCTTCACTAATCCAGGAGGAATGTTCAATCACGACGTTATGTCAGGGTTTATGAGGCCACTTAAAAGTAGGAGTTCTCGCGAAACGTGTAGAAGTTAATATTGTAGGTAAATCTCAGAGATGTTCTGTGTTATGCTTAGGTTGGAGAAGGGCATTGTCCTGGTCGAAATCTTTGTTAGCTTTCACTAAACAACTCTATATCTACAACGGCTTTTAAGCAACGTAAAAAGTTCTTCAGCCTGAGAGATGCGCAGGCGATCTCCCCTTGAACCTCCAACATATATGACAAACAGACTGTTGTGACGGTCAACCAATCGAATGCTGCTGCTTGTAAGTGTTGGTGCACAGTTTACTTGTCACAGATTTCATCTACCCCCAGAGCAACCTATCTATTTAGTTGTGTGCATATCGTGGGGTGTAGGGTCAGAGGAAGAAGTCCCGCATTTCTTTCGGCGGTCTTGAAACATGCATCCGGCGAAGAAACAAAACAAAGACAGAAATGAAATTGACGACGCACATGATGACAGTGCTTCCCATTTATCGAACTGTTACGAAGAGTGAATTTCTTAACTTCGAGTGTTTTACATGTAGCCATCTCATTTGTAGTACACACGGTACGTCTTTGATAATCTGTTGCTCGATATGCTCTCTTAAACCACTAGATTTGATCGAGTACTAATCGACGGCATAGACGTTGTGCTGACATTGACAGAGCTATGTTCGCCAGTATATCCAAACAGGCTGAGTAGAGCTCAGTTCGCGACGTTGTTTTTGAATGATAAGCGAAAGGAACCAATGCATAACCTTGATCATAAGAGGTGAGAAAGGAAGACGTTTAGAGAATGTTGTGGATTAACCGTGTGTAAATAACGGAACAGCCTGGTACACTTCACTCCGGGAAGTATGTTCAACAATCAGCTAAACGGCTCGCCCAAAGTTACATACACGCAGTTATTTACTACTTATAATTTCAATGTTATTTACAAAGATGATTTGTCTATCTGAGCTAGCCAACAACCTATTTCTAGTGAATATTGATTGGCGTCTGTAACGATTATGGAAAACAGAGCTACCATTCTGTTTTTCTGATGGCATTCTTGAGCACGTCGGTGCGCCCAAATTTACATCAACATCGCATTCAAACTCTTTTCATGTGAGATAAGAGAAGGCAGTCTGTACAGTTGAACATTATATCCTACAAGAAACGTTCCAATTCCACCAACTGATACTAGACTTTTTTTCAATAGGAGGGAAAGAGCAAGGCACTTTCTGGGTTAGGAAAACAATGGAACGGTTCGTGATACAATTCAACCGCAGGCAACTTTGCAACAACTAAAAAATGGTTCACTCAGCACGGTCTAGTGGGATGCATACAATTAGGACGCACAAATTAGATCCCTACATTTCTTCTTTTTCATCAGAATCAGCAAACTGACTGTCAATATTCAATCAATAGTAAGTTGCCAGCGTGGACTTCTAATTGCAAATACTGACATAACCCAGTTTCCAGTAAACATATCATTGATTTTCATCTCGAAAAATTGACGTCAACTGTTATTACCATTCACGTAATGTGGTGGGTGTCGAAACTTACACGAATTTTCACTACACATGGAAACACACAGAACAAACGAGGTGTGTAGTTATTCGCAAAGTTCTCCGGTACAGTCCGTATGCAGACAGTTACTAACTTTAGAAGTACATAAGAGTTAAAGTTGTTCGAAGTGTCGAATTCGGGATAATCTTCTAATTTTATTACGCCTTTTCACAAGAAAATAAGTTGACCTGGTTACCTTACTTCTTTCAACTAGCATAAACCTTTTACAGTTGCTGTCAGTTTTGAGGTTTATTAGCTAGGAAGTAGTTTGTTTGATACAAGTTGAGTTGCAATCATAGACTTTTACCCAACCTCACTAGACTCAGGTTTTGCTCATGTCACAGCACGTCAGTGAAACAACTACTTATCACAACAGAGTTTTAAACTCTAGTCTCGCTTTCAACAGAAAACCCTATTGACCAAAGTCCCCACTACCCGGTGACTAAAATGCCGCTTGACATTTCAAGTATTTCTGTAATTTCAACTTGGAGAGGGGTGATGACCGTGAGATCATCGACTGGGGTAGCAGATGTGGCAATGTGTCTTCTGGATTCTCTGGGGGCAATCCGGTCAGTAGTTAAAAGCAACTGTAAATGGCTACCCGTATTTGTGCTTAATTTAGGATGAACGGCTTGTTAGCAAACATGGTTGGTTCTTGAAAGAGTAGCTTAGGGTCAATTCTTGGCCGTTGCCAAGATAAAATTACTGACGAGGTCTAATAAGAGGGGGGTTAGGGTGTAGTTTTTACAAAGGAGGCTGCTTGTAAGGCATCTGGGAGTGTGAAGGAAAGAGCCGAAACTCATCGCAATTTGTTCAACTGTTAGTTTCCCCTCGAGCATTATTTACGTTGAGACCAACGCTGAGTACAGTGTTTTTTCAGTATAAGTAATACTGTCATGTTTATTTGACCAAAAAATCATTGTGGTCCGTCTCACTGGTTACAAATAAACAACGATATACAATACTGAAAGTGTACAAATTATAACAGCGGACATACTAACAGTGGAAGTTCATCAAATGTGTCCCGAGAAAAACAGATTCTACACACTGGTACGCAGTAGTCGGTGAGATATGGATGAACAGTGAAGAAAACTCTTAAAAATTGCGTTAAAATGTGACATGCAGTCAGAAAAGTCTATGTAGGAAATCCTAATTCTTGTGAATTATTAATTGTTTCTTGTTATATTCATAAATATTTGACCGATTAGAACAAGCTCCATATGGCGCTGTATCCTTAATTTTTTTCCCAGTTCAGTGTTCTTCTGTTTATATTTACGCATACCAAAACCTGCATAAAATCTCTCGAATACATGACAATCCATTTTCTAGCTGGTCTGACTTGCACACTTCTAACGTTCTGTCTGTGAGACAGATGATACACTATTGTTACTGTTGGATGAGGCGGACACCTGGAAATGAATGTGATCTCGCCCACTCCTTTCATACATGTACGGATTTACCGCTCGTTTGACCATGTCACGCCTAGAAACGAATAATCCCATCCATCCTCAACGAAACATTTAATAAGAAGTTTTCCTATTTTGTTAATTCACCTCAAACTCAACTCACCAAAATACCGTCAGATTCATGAAATACAGCTTAGGGCAAACGAGTTTCTACTGTATGTGATGCTTTGTATGAAACGTCGTTGTCATGTTGGACTGCACAAACACAGACTGATACGGAATACGGAGGTTAGAAGGTTATTTTCACCGATGGAAGTAACATACAGATGCTAAAAATCATCCTTACGACTTTAGTGATAACATAGATGTCTGAATAATCAAGGAGTGTGCGATGAGCAGAGACAATATCTAGATATGAACAGGCGTCCTGGGAGAACAAGACAGGTTGAGAAATCGCATTCCTAGTGCCCCTTCCGTCGCGTGAATTTTTTACTTCGCAGCTTTTCACTGACTGTCTACAGCTCGGCAAATTGGACAACTGTCTTAGCTCACCACACGCACCATTTCCCTTCTCAGTAATGAACCGTTTACAGCACACATCAAATTTAGTTGACAATAATAAGGTTGAAGAAAGGTGTGTACGAATCCTTTATACTTCATCGTGAAATTGCCTTACGAAGGTGAATAGCCGAAGAAACCAATTAGTGAACTATTTCAAACGACACTAGACCGGACATGCTGCATTGCTACGTCACGATGTTTTATTCCATCCGCTAAATACCCCATTTTCCATCGAATGCGTCATGGCCACAGTGTATAGCAATCTTCAACGGGTTTATCGTGGACTTTATACGTCCTGCGTGATCGGAACAGAACGACAGTTGTACAATGCAATAGTCTAACGCACTTCTCTTAGAATGAACGTGAGGTAAAACAGAACATGGAATTTCCGAAGTGTAACCAGTGTGGTGCAGATAAATAGTATTTCTGATCGATCTTCACTAGTTAGCAAGTAAGCATCTGGGAATTATTGGCAAAACGGTTTACGCAGCCGACATTCAGTGAATTCTCAATTGCATTTGAACCGTTTTTATCCGCACGGGTCAGTCGCACCTTTGGTGGCAAAAAGACGGCTGTGACCCTCAGGCCACCGTAGTAAAGTAACCTTTGTGCGTGGTTTTTCTTTCTCCTTTGTGCCAACGTAGTTTTGACTTTCCTGTATGAACATGAACAATACAGTAGGTAGTTGATAAACCGTTACAAAATATATCAGATGATAAATTACTGATTCCGCCCTTTTTAAAAATTGTATTCAAATTCACTTCGAAAACTAGTACGTTCAGTCGCAAACCTGTTGGACATCTGGGAAGGAAGGGACATTTATCTCAATCTGGTGATTCGCATTTGCTTACGATTTGTTTACTGAGCCATTCGATGTCTGACAATAAACAAAACTTTCAATCCACATATCGGCAGCGTAATCTGCAATGACTTAGGCACATGTGTGAAAATGCCCAAATCTATGCTCTTTACCTGTGAAACAATTTGACAGATGATATGTTGATGGGCGTAGAAGTTAAGTCTACTTCCTATCTCATATCATCACTCACACCATATACATTATTTGCTGGTTTATGCATCAGGACAGGTAGCCAATTACAGTCAGTCACACGACGTTTTTGTCAGGCCTTTTTGTTTCCGTTGTGAAACTGTGAGTCCAGCGGGAACCATAATAAAAAATATATGGCCAAACTGTCAATATAGTCATCCGGTGGTTACTTTGGACCTGTTGATGATCAAGCAGAAAATAACGAACTCATGACGTAATAAATCAAATGTTGTAAACAACTATGATTTATCATAGCAATGGGTTACGAATTATTGCTGAACAGAATATATTATGGAAGTCAAGGATATAATTCGGTGTTACTATAATGACTTCGCAGAATATATATTGGAGCGTGTTAGTTTAACTCTCACCGGAAGGCTTTCAACATTCGCCGTATGTTTCATTGCGCCAAACACATCGGCTGCTTGACGTTTGTGAGAGCACCGAAAACGGCTGACCTCAGAGCGTTTAGTTGCAATTTGACCATTGGCAATTTTTTGGGCAACGGAAAACATTGTAGAACAACTGCATCACCCTATACACTGTTCATCACTGTTAAATAAGAATCAATATCGATTTGAAACAATCCTCTCAAAGTTACAAAAGGACCACGAATGATCACTAAAGGATAGAGCTTCAACAAGCGCGCAGCCTGAAGAACGCGCTCCTTTTCAGGTTGGGTTGATCGGAGAGTTTGTGACTGCCACGATCAAGTGTAAATGACGCTGAAGTTTATGAACCGCAAATCATTCACTACTCACCGGCTGTGAGACAACTGAATCTTTGCTGTGCAGTCTAAATGTTTTTGATAGGTAAAAATTAACCAGAGCCTGATACATCTGAACGATTTTGAAGACGCAGTTTACATAACAGCCCATTATATTTGCACTGTATGTTGCAATCATCATAATCTGTACTTGGACATTTACTCGCCATAATCTCGTGTTTTTTGGGCAATGAAAAATTAATGCTTTATACACACACACATCAAAAACTCGTCAAATGTCTAGCATAAGGAGAAGAAAATGCTGCCAAAAAAATATTTAACAGAATGTGATGAAAAAGAACAGGCACTAAATATTTAGTTGATGATGGGAAAATTTCTGACGTTCATTTTGAAACAATCGCACGCACATTAACGCAAGAATAACTTAGTCTACTGAAAATCGTTTTCTATTGATAAAGTGACCTTGTACTCAAAGACATTTATTTACTTAATGGGCACCCACTGTGATTACCTTTAACGGTGACATAATCGAAGAAACCTCCACCGTTTGCAGAAATCCCGTAGAAGAAGCGAAACAAATCCTTCTATGAAGTCTTGACACAAAGCATTTAACGGTTCCGACGGAGGTTGTCATATTTTGAAGAATATCTCAAAATTCTGCAAAATGAAGACACAACTCACTCGAACTGGTCGTTCCCCAAGTCAAGCAAAGACCTCCACCAAAACCATGCAACCTACAGGAAATGTGATCAGGCCAAATGTTACAGAAGGTCTACACAAAGAAGTTTCAGCCGTTGAATAGTCCGAGTGTCGTTTTCTATTACCATCGCACATTTATCATATTTTCGCACTGCTACCGATAAAGGCCCATAAATTTAATCCACCTGCTTCAGCAATTGACGGTAGCATTGAGGTACTGGGTGTTGAACGAACAGAAGAAGGCCTTTCTGTTGACACTTTGACGACAGTCTATCTCACAGTGACAGCTGGACCATTCACCTTAACAAAAAGAGGGGCACTTCCCACGAAGTTACAAAAGGAATCCAGGTGACTCATTCATGGGCAAAACTCACTGGTACTAGACGACACATTAGTCACATAGAGAGTCAGATATGCCACTGATGAACAGCGAAGATTGTGACAAACGACTGATGTTTACGGCAAAATTAGTGAGTTGATGATGGGCTGAGAGATGCCGAACGAATTTGTGCAATCAAGAGTAACTCTGTCACGAATCATCGTCAGCTGATCCTGTCTGAAGGTTGTGAAACAGAGAACACGTTAAAGAAAGTGGTAACTCATATAATCAGTCAAGTCGAGAATGATACAACCGTGTGTCTGTTTCTTTCAAGGTAGGTTGCCACCTACAGTTATACTTCCAATGCAGTCTGTCACCGCAACACAATTCCAACGTGAGGTAAGCTTGCAATTTCATTTCACCGTTAACTTCTCATGTTCATTTTGATTATTAGGTGTAGTTTGTATCAAATTTCGTACAGTTCTGTTCAGGTCGAAACATGAATGGCTATCTGTTGATTTTATCACAAAAAGCACAACAATTTTTGAAGCATCACTTAACCATTCTAAAAACCAGTGGAACCGATTGAAGGAAGAATTTATTTTGGAGCTCCCAAAATGATTCCCTAAAGTAAACATGACATGAAAACGAGAAACAAACGCGGAAATGTCACATTTACGGTCCGCTCTTTGTGAATTGATTAAAAATGAGGCCAAGATGAGCGTTTGCACAGGCTTACGCCTATTTTGCGTAAGTTCTTGACATTATCTGTGAGGACTGGAAGTAAATTTGAGACGCTGTGCATTATACGTTAAGTTTAGAACAAGATCAAATTAACACTGATGGATGCGCCCTAAATGAACCTTCGTGTCTGACCGAAAACATTCAATTCTTAGGGAAAGGAGTAATGCTCACATATTGAAACCAATATTAGAACAGTTTTATGTAGAGGTATCATTTACTCTGAACGTTGCAGTTTGTAATTTACCTCAGACTCAATGAAATCTGTAGAACAACTCGGATATAAAAAAGCTGTACAAAGAGCCGTATACAAGCTCAAGGGGACTTAAAATCACACATAGTTTCCACTTTTAAAAAATGTCATTAGTTAGCAACGGAGTAACTAATCAGCCATGCTTTTGCCAGGAGCGCACGGATGTTAAAGTGGTTTCTCTCACTCACGAGGTTCTCATATTCGTTGAACCGTGACAGCACATTCTTCCACGAACGTCAGCTGCCGAAATTAGTGACCAGTATTTTATTCGTGAACACTACCTTCACTTACCTTACTTTAAATAAAGAACACAGAGCAAAACTAATGATTCTAAGTATGGTAAAGCGGCGTGAGAAAACTCCATTAGAAAAACAACATAGGTTTGATAGGACAATAAGGAACGGAAATTCGCGACTCATGAGTGAACCGATGACAACTTTGGACATAAATAATGAACATATCAGTTTACACCATTCAGATAACACGATGGAAAGTGTACATCTATGAGCAAGCCCTATCTCGAGTAGTCGAATATAACTAGACCGGAATAGTTGCTGGAACGTAGACCAGGGGAAGTAGAGAAAAAATGAAACTTTGAGACGAGAAGCAGAGTGTGTAACCAGTTACAACATAAACTCAGACGATCAGAGTTTAGCAATTCAATAACTTGCAGTCGGATATGTCAAAAGCAGTGTAACAACGCAACAACACGCCGAAGAACAATCACAGTAGACTGTAACAAGACAACGATGACGTTGTTAACAAAGATATTACAACAAATTTGCCTCCTTGACAAGTCATATGCACGGTCGACCGTATGGTGTCAGTGTTGATTACCTGTCCGTTTATCCGTATTCCTCACGATCCGTCGATTCTTTCAAATTTAATGAACCTGTGTTGTGCGGTGTAAATTAAACTACACCTTTCCACTTATACTCAGGACAAGTCCAGTTTGGAAAAATGCTCAGACACGTATATTTTATGGAGCTGCCATTTAGACAAGTCGGTATTCTTCCGTGACATGGAATCACGTTCATCTTCAAGAATTTCTGAGTTAACGCTAAGGAAGAACACCTGAAATTGACTGATATACGCACCTAGTCATACGGTTGCTTCTGGACAGTTACCTCAGTTGGTTTCGTCTGGTACTTGACCGAACAGAACTTACGATTGCTTCGTCGTCACCCTTACTGTAAGTTTTAGCAGCAAACGAACGAAACTAATTAGGCATTGTAGGGCATTTACTTCTTACATATATGAGGGTTTGTGAAAGGTGATATTATGTCTGGACAACTGTCTAGTTTTGGGTTCATAACCGAATATTCACATTAATTCTTTTGTCAGTGCACCAGCCTAAACGGGAAAAACGGTACGGTATTTTCCCCCCAGCCCTTGAATTGAGTGACTTCCGGCTGTAGCAAAACATCAAAATTGATCGATCATTCTTTTTTCCAGCCATTTTACGTTCGGTCTTACAATGTGATCAGTAGTGTCATAAAAATTGCAATCAAATGATGCTGTTTCATAATGCGATTTTGTGCGCTATCGAACAAGCCATCTGCAAATTACAGAAACCACCAGTTTTGAATGTTTGCGTTCTGTTTAACCCACGCAAGTTGACTGTCACTTCCTTAAAATCAGTGGATGCAGCTACCAAAGAATTAGGTTAAGTCCTGTCGTGAAGTCATCAGACGGCCTCAGATTACCAGTTTACTCGACGATTCTAGTACAACATGGAATTATCCATTAAATTTCAATTTGGGGGCGTTCGGTTTCAAAAAGTGTGTTGTGTTTGGAAACTTGTAACACGGCTTTCTGTGAATAGTTCGGCAACCACGCTAGTTGCATTTCGACAGCACCAAAGTCCGCTTCACAGTGTTTTTTATTCTCGAGTTGAACATCACTCACATTTGATCCTAGCGTTCGAGTTCAGATAGACTTTTTAGCCAGCCTCTTTCGAAAAGAAGCACTAGACTTGAGTTTCGCTCTCATTAGAGCTCGTCAGTAGTGCATACCCTTGCAACGGCCAAGACTTGAACTCCGGTTGCCATTCCAATCATGAGGCAACCGTGTTAACCACTGCGCCATTGACCTCACATTAGGCACGACCAAATTATCAAATCTAAACACAGCTAATTTCGCTTGTGATCTGATGAAATGTAACAAAATGTTTATATACCATCTCATGTTTTCTTATTCGCTCAAATGCATTTGAGTTGTACCATACTTGATGTAATAAGAGCTTGTCTGCTGCCCAATGTCAACTTTAAGTAAATCGAATATCGCAGCTGAGTATGTATCTCGCCGAACTGAAGTTGGCATGGCAGATGAATATCACGACTTAGTTTGCTTGTTGTGTTCTTATTGTGTGATGTAGACAAGTTTGATCAGCTAGATTAACATCTTACTTCATGAAAAGTCTTCCATACCGATTAGAAACTCACAGACTGCTAGACGTTCAGTATAACCAAGTTTGACATTAAACTTAGTAGACGTTTATCGGAACAATACTCAAAGTAAACTTTGACATTTTAATGTGGACGTTCATTTGATTCCACTTCCTTATGCTAATAATAGTTTCAGTTTCTGATTGACAGTATTCGAGCCTCCTGCATTCCAGTTAACCTCATATGAGTTCGCCGGACAAACGGAGATGTTCAACTTGTGAACGTTCAATGTAGAACATTCCGACATTTGAACAGTGAGAGTCAGCAGGTTTGGACTCAGCCTACTTACTGAGACCGATAAAGGATGTCATAATGAAGTGAATCCTTATTTTTAACCCGACAAAAAAGTGTTGGATGATGCCACTTCCGTGACACATTACATCTGTCGTATACGAATTTGCTTGATTTCCTTCTACGGGCATATACTTCGTTCACCAACTCTTGTCAACAGGCGTCTACTTTCTTAAAACATTAGGCGAATGCTTGGAACCTTCGAAACTCACTACCTAATCTCTTCAGTTATCCCCTCAAGGTGTAAAGATAGTTTGCTCCACAATTTCTTGCCCAAATTTATGTCCAATGATTTCGCAGCATATCTTCGCCACAGCTGATCGTGATCGTATTTCAGAGAGCATGAATACATCTAACTCCATGCCGAACACTAGCATGATTCGACATTACATGAAGGATGCAGGCAGGTTCAAATTTGTTGAGAGAATATTGTGAAATTAAGAAGAAACGATTACATGCGATACTCTAAAAGACAATGAACATTCACAGACATAATCACGTGCCGTTGATCATTTGTTGAAACTAGGGCTAGTCTTTATATACTGCAAAGAGTGTAAAACCAAAGACGTACAAAGAACTTTGTTGACAGATGACAGCAACTATCACATTCAGATAGACTTTCTTAGCGGACACTTTGAAAATGATGCACTTAAATTAAATCTTACTCCCGTCTTAAGTCAGCGGCATTGTACTTTCTTGCTAATACCGCGCTGTGAACATCGACCGACTTATCTAACACTGCTTTGAATCACCTTCCCGCTTACTGTGGGATCAATGGCGCAGTGATCGACACATAGCTGTCTCACGTGAAAGCACAACCGAAGCCCAAATCGCGGCTGTTATGATGACTTGCACGGTTTACGGCCCCCACAAGGATGGAACTTGGGTTTAAGGCTCATTTCCAAAAGTGACTTGCTCTAAATTCTGTGGAAACATGAAGGACCCCATAAACCGTTGTTAGTGACCTTTCTATAACAGTTTATTACTGAATACAAATAGATGGTTGTAACAATTCGACAGTGAAAATTCAGAGCCTTTTTGAGTGAAACATTTCGACAGTTGAGTGCATGACCTATTCACGCTGCTGTATAACTTACACCTTCTTTTGTGAGTAATATAATAGGACCCTTACGCTCGCGAACTGAAAAACAGGTCCCAATGCCATGAAGACGAGAAACCATAAGCGACCATTAGAAAAGCGCAACTGCACGTGTGTAACGTGTGGGACATATTTCACCTAGGTAAATGATGATGTACTGCTGTCCAGTGGGTCCGGATACACGTCGGTCATGCAAATTAGGGTTTCCGTCCACTGTTCTGTGTGTATAAACGTTGTATCAGACTTCACGCCAGAACAACTTACCAGCCCAAGCATCTTTTGTGACCATGACCAAACACGGTAATACCAATCCCCCGAACCTCACCTTGGACTACGCATAAAAGACGAACGATTTAATGTATAAGGCTTTAACGCCTAACATTGTTTTTGGGTTCCCACCCCACCTACATCTAGTGTTTAAACTCGTACAAAACTGGTCTTATTTTGACTTCAACATTCTAACCGCCAGTGGTTAATTTCATCCTTGATGTCATATACCTCTGACATTGTGCCATCACATATTTCAATTGTCAAAATGTGGTCGAAACAATTAATCGACCGGATTAAGAAACCCACAGCCGAAACTCAAACACAGTTTCTGAATTACTAATACAAGATAACCGAATATTGAGTATATTTCAAATTGGTGTCTCGGCTTTCGACAGAAATTTCACTAAAATTATTAACTGTAATATCAAAATGAAATTGGGACGCCATTTTTTGCGGAAGAAAAACAAAACAAATTAATGAGCAAACCAAGAAGACGTTCAAAGTGTTCATTCTTCCCACTTTCGATAATACTTTCGTTAATGGCTGATTCGTTAACAAACATTTACCTCGGCTGTCTGACTCTGAAGATTAAACGGTAAAATATGTAGGATACTTGGCTTTCTCACATACATGGAGATGGAAAGAAAACTGCTGTGATAAATAGTGTTTAGATATAGGAGTTATTGAAAAATGGTGGTCTGCAAGAAAACCTCGAGTTTCAAATGAACAATTCAAATTGCTTCATATACACATCTTGATGACGTGCTAAGTAGCATTAGGAAAACTGTGTAACCCCACTGCTACCGTGGAAAAACTCTGTGTGCGTAACATCGTAGAGATGCTCACTATGTGTATTGCCAGCAGTCAGCCAGTCATTTCTGATAAGTAAGCTATGATCATATATGAATGGTGTTCATTGTGAACCGCTCCCCAGTGATTTAAAACTTCTTCCATAAGGTTTGATCAAAACGAAAATTTCCATCTGATTCAGACGTCCGAATAGTGAGGTAACCTGTCGGAGTTAATAATTATTTACTGTGTTTTTTCAACCTGATCGGAGAATCTGGTCATTACTCAGGAGGAAAAGTGATTCAACCATCTTGCCCAATGATAATAGTCTGAGTTTGAAAACTAAGACCATTTATGCTTGGTGTTCAACTTGATATATATAACGGACTTTGAATCTTTTTGGCGGGTGTACAATTAGCATAACAAAAAGAAAAGTCAGAAATTGAAAGAAAACGTCGCAAATCTACAATATAGTTAAGGGAACGTGAGTCGCAGTTTTGATGGTGGACTTCCATCTACTCGGACACAGTTGATTGGGATGAGCCTATAGTAACGGCCGTCATTATAACCCATGTGTGTAGTACGGAAGAGGGACAATGAGTTTAAAGATAAAATCGTCGTACACGATTCCTCATTGACATTGACATCATGTGATTTACACCGGTTAATTAATGCATTCCTCACTTATGCGATTAAAAAGTGAAGACAAAACACACGTCAAGATATTTTCTTAGTATGGCGCCTGTGAAACATTTCTTCCCTAACTTATTTCACTAGTACTGAGATCATCTCAGACTAGTTTTGTTAAGTGGACATTCTGCAGACATAAGGTGTGTTTAGTTACGGTAAGTATTTCGGGTTAATATGTCACTCATCCCAACGGTGTGAAATCCACTAAAGTCAGCCAGCATTTTTAAAGATTGGGGAGATATTGTGAACAGTTATAGGGGATAAGTCCTGTTTGCAGTAGATTTTACCGGATATTTTGGAGTCATAACACACTGGCAATGTTTACTTACAGCATTCTTTATTGTACATATTAGTAGGAACTTCATGACGTTTAAAAAGCCACAATTTTACCAGCTCTAATCTAAAGATGTTAGTGTAATTTTCTTGTCATGACTGTGACTGAAAACAAAATCAACGAATCTGCAAAACTGAAAGAAGTTAGTGCGATGACTGTAATCCACCTGGAATCAATGTCATATGTTCGTATCAAATTCGAGGTTGGTTGTAAGGAACGGTTTTGTTGATGCAGCTGCTCCATTTGTTTGGTGAAATTCTGGGTGGACAAACAAAAGCCTGGCATGAACATTCCCTGTCAATGAAACTTTCAGCTATGTCGTACATACAGTTAATTTGCTATTTCAAGTCGATATGAGAAACTTTCATCTGGGGAGAAATGGCAGAGTGATGAGAACATTCGAAGGCTGTTGTCGCGCACAGAACCAGAAGATGTGCACATATTTGTTGTAAGCATGCGTATGCAGAATAGAGATGTGTGAATACCGACTAGCGTTTTCTTTACATGCACGTACGGGCGATTCGTGTCTGAGGAAAATAGATTTTAGTACATTCAACTACCTTGAAAATCACTTCTATGAGAAAGGTGCTCCTTATCTGATGTTGCATTATATTTATATTACTTTTCGTTTTCCCTGCGAATTCAGTTCAGAAACAAAAATTGAAGTGTAGTACCTAGCGAGTTTTCTTTAGACACACTATTGCATTAACTGGACGCGCCCTAAATACACAGTCGATGAAGTGGAAAATACAAATATCCCGCACTTTTCGTTCTACTGCTGAGTTACATGAAGGAGTATAACGAACGATGCAGTTTCTAAATAGTCACACTGTTAATACGCTAATTTGTTTATCGGAGCTGCTATCTCGCATACTTCCAAAGTTACTGTTCACAGTTAACTCAAGTTGTTTGAAAACACATTATCGCAAGATGTCCCACAAAAAATTGTGCTGTTTTCCTCACTTTGACATCTTTGTAGATAAGCAAGTGACCCGTATATTGGTGATCATGTCACAAACTTGTCTCGTGATTGATATATATGAATAAATCCATGAACATTCCATTGCCTCTTGTAAGAAGAACCTACTCAGAGAATGTGTTAAGAGGAATACTCGATATTTAAACGTAACTTTTCCCGGGGAAAGGGGCGGTAGAATCCGCAGGGTGTTTGCGGGTGTGTGGAAAGTGACTAGTCAGTAAGTCTTCGACATTGTATCCCATATTCAAAAAATGCGGTGTACACAACCAGTGATGCGTGTGCCAATTAGTTGAGCGATTACGGAATAAAAGCAACTTGCCTCTCACAAATATATCATCGATCACTCATCTTACGGACTCTGTCAGTTAAGGAACGATTCGGTCGCATTCTGAAAGTACATGAATGTAAGTCACGTTTCGTAAAAGTGACGGTAAGCAGTAAACCATAAGCTGCTCAGATAGACAGTATAACAGTTAATCAGTGTAAGTTACACAAGCTGATTCGATTCACTTTGACTCAAAAATGCACTACTACAGTTTCTATCACTGATCATTGTGTCTCCCTATAATCAATTTAAACTGAGTAAGAAGGCTGATCAAATAAAAAGACCAAGAAGGCTTGGTTGTGTTTCTTTACTGTAATTTCTATGGGTTCATTTGAAAGTGTTTCCTAAAGTTGAACGGATGAGCAGTAATCTTTTCCAATAGATCTGGATTCAACAGTTCATGTACATTAGGAGAAGCATGTGCTCACTTGATTGAATTTCGTTTAACCTGATTTCAGAATACTAGTTTATCTATATACCCATTCCAACTGTCGATCCGTGGTCCACAAAGTCCATAACAATTCAGTTCGACACTGAACTAGACCATTGAATTTTAGAGAACTATACAAAGGAATGAATTTACTTAAACCCATCTAATTTTGAGACTGGAAAAATGAATAACGCCCAGCGATGGCGTAAATATACACAAGAATAAGGTACTGAGCTGAGTGTGCATTCATTAGTATGAAAATCAATTTTTTTCAAGAACTACGGTTTTATTATGGATTCCATCAAAATTTGCCCAACAAATCTTTTTTCGATGAACACAAAAATTTGATGCTTAAAACTCACAATTTGTTCAGTATCATCAACTTCTATTCGGTAACAACTGTCTGGAATCAAGGTACTCATACACTCGTGAAACGTTTTCACTCACTGCGTCAAAAGAATTTTATTTCCAAGCTAGAGATGTAACCTGTTTTAGGATAAGTTTGATTGTTTCAGGTGAAGTCACTTGTTATACAAGTGAACTCATCATACTGGTTTGCAGCATTATAGACGGTTATGACAAATTCATGAGGGCGTGTGTCAAAATTTCACTTTCTCGAACCAAATGCATTTCCACGCCTGGGATTCCGCTGCGAACACAGAACTTCTGAATTAAGCGTTTCGGGCGGACAGATCCCTGTTGAACCCCACTGATTATCAGGCGGAATAATTTCCCCAGAAGCGGACACATACATCATATAAAGAAGGTTGAATTTGATGGTCGCCGCGCAGAGCTACCGCAGTGCTTAGACATTCTTGCTGGGAGCTGTATGCGGCAATCTATCAGATGTGCTACGCTGCCTCTATGCAGTTAGTAGCCACCACGCAGTGTATAACTTTGCCGTTTTTAGAGAAAGTCACACCGACTCTCGACAGTTTCCGTTGTGTTTGTCAGTTCAAGTTCGGGAGCGGTACCCACCACTAGGAGGAACTTGGAAATTTTCGACCGTTCCTGTGAATGAACACATTTCCGAGCAGATATCTCATATAGGGGTTAGTCACTGACAACAGAGGGTCACAAATTTATTCGCAAACTAGAACGGGGAATATCTTATAAGGGTCTCGCAGACTGGAACAGTTTGGCTTCACTTTATTGCGGCAGGAAATGCGACAGTAGTTGATGATTGCATATCACCGAATGGCTTGTTGATTGATTCCTACAGCTCAGGTAATTACTGGTGTGATCCTCCTTCGTCACACACTGCAGGGGAATGCCCGTTGAAAACTTATGATCTTATGTTGTCTATCAAACTGTAATACAATAGGAACAGCCTTTATAAGAATGCAGCGCCAGCCATGAGCTCAGGTTAACTTTGATGGTTTATGTAAAGTAATCTTCTTACCGTTTGTCACCGATATAAATCGAGTTTCCTGAGACACAAATGCTACGCCCCTGATAGAACATCTTTGTCAATAAAATGCACCAACGTTCTGCTGGTGGTACACTATTAGAGAAGTCCGTAGTACACAAAGCTCCCGTCTTTGCGTTTACAACTGGCTAACTGAATCTACGCTTTAAACTGGGTGGAACTGTTCGCGACCACTGCGTAATTTTTGAGGGAATAATTTTTTGATAAACGATTTTTCTACTCATAACAACTATCTTGTCATAGTCCAAAATCTCTTCCTGATTAGATTCGTTAGAATCTCGCAGTGTTTGCATGTATTCGAAATGAACCACACAAGTTGAATAACGAACAGTTCCTCTAGGTTTCCCTTTTGCACGTGATTTGCTTGCTACTTCGCTGTTTGAGATCGTATCAGATTTATGTGAAATGGTTACAAAATTAGATAAACCACAGTAATTTCGCTACACTTATCGAGATACTACGCTGAAGCTATTTTATCAATCAGTCGTGCGGTTCACTCTGGATGTTCACTATACACTGCTAGGAAATCAATATTTCAATCCATGTAGAACCTATTTTACAGTTAAAAATTGATGGTGCGAACTGGTAACATAATGCAGCACGATACAGCACGATCTTTTCTCCCCTCTTCTCACGGTGTTCACTGACAGCACCAACCAATTTATTTACTGTATGCTTTTAACCCGCTGTTCTGAAATACAATCACAGCTGCAACTCATCTCGTCAGCTTCACACCTTTACAACACCAGGCGGCAATGCAATAGGCACTGTACTCTGTTGTGTTAGTTATTATGTCAGATGTCAGTACCCTCTATAAATCCAGATAACTGTTTCTCGTGTTTCTTCTTATCTCCGTTAACGTTTTCGGTGTTGCATAAGATCAACTGGTGGCCAATGTTATTATAATGGGACATGTAATCGTTGTAGTCGGCTCTGCACAAAATCATATTTGAACAATATAAGATCACAATTTGAACCTATTACATTTGCAGTTTTGTAAACCAGCTATCTACTGCTACGGACATTTGAAATGGTATTCTATCAAGCCATAGTTGTATGTGTAAAGCAGTTCTAGTTTTGTACAAAAATTCGGGAGTCAATGTAAACCTGCTGGTCATTTTGTTAATCTCAATTTGCTAACTATCAAATGCACAGCAATATAGACTTTGTTGTTTCAATCAATCCACCGTGTGCTCAAGCCCACGCCAATCAGCAAACGTATAAAACGAAATAAAAGTATGGAAACTAACAAATGTACGTGAGAATACCATTGTGAGCATCATACAATCTGACGGACCACAGCATAATAGTGCGTAAATACAAAGTAACGAACCTATCGCGTTAGTTCTAATTTCTCTATCATTCAGTCCGTCTGAAACAATTGCGTCACAGTCACTAAGGTGGCTAAATAAGGATACTGGATTCAGAGACCTGCATTACACTCCCCTTAGTTCACTTTCAACGGAATATGCACTGTTCAGTGAATGGTAAAAGTTTTGGTCATTATTCGAAAATTAACAGGAGATACGTTTTAATTCTAACACTACAGTTTTTATTTTAAAGCCCCATTGCAACAGTAATGATATTCCATTACCGCGAATCGAAGCACATGTTTCACCCGTCTGCATCACTCCAGGTCAGGAACAATGTTGATCCATCGTTCATATTAGTTATTGAAGATGATGGTTTTGTGTGCTGTGTTGATGCACACAAAGAGGAACTGAAAGAACGGCTACATCACTCTCCGTCTTTCTGTCTGCACACAAAAGTCAGTTGTTGCCATATTCTATCAGCGTCTACCGCAGTGTACAAATGCAGACGCAGTCAACTCCAGTCGGCAAACAAGCTAAATGTGGACACTACCAGAAGTAGATTCAAGCAACCAGATCGCACGCACACAGCCGCGCACAAAAGAATCCAGATCAGAATGACCCTACAACGCTGCAACAGTAGGGTGGGCAGCTTGCCAGGCTTGCTGCAGGAAAACACATTACGCGTCCGACGAGCATGACAGCAGCACTTGAAGTGTCAAGCCACTAGCCACAAATGTTAACCAATGCACGCGCGCATAGGCTTACGTGTTGGCAGTGCATTCGGTAACGCCAAGGAACCAAACGAACACACCTGATGACTGTTATTGCGTGTCAATTAGGGTGACAGCATATTTTTTAAGCGGTGTAGCGATGGGTTGAGCTCGCATCAGGCGAACTGGCCTTTCACGTAGCGTCGAACATTTTTGGCTGCATTAGACCGTCTACTATTATGTGCATGTGATCATCCGTGGTGGCGAGGTCACTGAGATCTATATAGAGGTATGGTTTTTGAGAAGTATCAACATTTTTAACGGTGCAACCTAAATATCTACCAGCTGACGCTCAAATGTGAACATTTCACTAACTGGAGCAGAAGATGAAGTGAAATGTCTCCTGCCAATTAGAGGGTTGTGAGCGATATAGAAAGGTCAATGAAATTAACTCGGTTATTAACGTTTTCGTATACATACGTGAGTACACTGAGTCATATCGTTGTAAACTACTAAGACCGTATTTCTCATACGAAAACATCACTTGGGCCATTCCATAGAGCAAGGTTGTGTAATTTTGATCGCTTCCATATTACACACAGATCTACGGTTCTAAATGCATCCGAGTGAAACCAGAGTATAAAGGCTAGATTGATTGTGTTTAGACGCGCAAGCAAGCAGATATACAACAATTATTTACATCAAGCAGAATACATATTTACCAGGCTTAAAAATACAATACGCCAGCATGAAAATAAACTAATCGAGTCATAAAAAGTGATTGTTTTGTACCTCTTAAACGCATTGTTGAGATGCTTAGAGCAATTCGTAAGTAAAGCTACACGAGCTGAAATTAAGACCTACTCTCCATAGCTACAAAGCCGGAAACTGAGAGTGATCGTCAGTGGATTATCTGCACGGAACACTTCAGTGGATTAACTAACTTTCTACTACAGATACTGCCACTGCCGAAATGAGCTTCTACGATTATTGTAGTATGGTACATTCGATCTTGTCGTTTTTACCCAAAAGTGATCGATTTCGGAGTTCACTCACCACTTCCAGGGACAGCAGCTGACGCTATAACTGAAACAATGATGAAGATCTCCCAGTAGTGTCCGGTAAATTAATGACGATCTTTGAATGTGAAAGTGTGACCGAAGTGATCACAGTCATGACTAAACGTGAGGATTTGGCTTCCCCATGAACATCACTAAACGATAAGAAGCAACGCTTAAATATCCCGCACCAGCCCCCACTGCCGCGATGCTAGAGTACATAGCCGATAGCTTGGGACGCTGTGTGAGAATGTTGATGCCGTAAAATTTGCCGCTGTTAGACTGAAGTAATTGCCGATAAGGATACGGGGAAGTGAATGTCGTAACGAAATTGTTTTATTTGACGCATTACTCAAATTCTATGTTCGGTTGTCTCTTTGTGAATAACAGATACATTGTCATCGAATGATTAAATTTAGACATATGTACTTTCAGTGACCAGCTACCATGCTTTCATTGTCTCCCACTTCCCAGTTGAAAATTAGCGCTTGTTTCACGATTGTGTGGCAGTTGAACAATGATGAGAGTGGCGGTGTTGACGAAGTTGGTAATGAAAAAGCTGGAATAATTCGTCATCACCGAAACCAGTCCCCTTAATATGATGGCAGTTGTTTTCAAAAAATGCGTACAACTAAGAAAATTGATAGAGGTGAGAGATTTTTGCCAGAAACCCTAGTTTAATAATATTTTGACGAGCTCCAATACACAAAGCTGTTCACTTTGTTAGATCACCGCTCCAGATAATAGGACCTATCAATCGAAAATGCGGGATGGGACAAACGTGATTTCTTGGTCAACGAAAATTATATAAACTCAAGTCTACATCGAATGACTAGTCAGCTACGCACGCTGTTATTCTAATGGTGAGATTGTTGAAAAATGTGACTGCACACAGAGATGACATTGTGATTTAGTATGTCTCAGAATCGGTGAAGATCGTACATTTGGGTGCCATCCTAAGAAAAACTCAGAACGCTGGGCTCCGGGATAATACCAACAGATTATTAGGACGGCCAATAAGGTTTGCAGAAGGTTACCTCAAATCACTGTTAGAGAAAAGAATGACAGTTAGGGAGGCTTGTGTTCCTGCTATCAGACGAAAGCTGGGGCAGTTTTTGCGCTCAGTAGAATATCACATCAGTTCGAAAGGTATCTTCAACAAAAACTTGCCAGTAGATGAAGTTCTCTGATAATAAAATAGCTTGAGTAAACCAAAGATTTTAAAGTGTTCACCTGGGTTCAATACAAAATGAACAATAACCGGCAGTAAAAATTCCATATGCATAAGCCACGTTCTTTGCATCTGTTCGTAGTAACAGCATCAACAATGCGACACCGTTCAGGCAGAAGGAATTAATCAGAGAATATGCCAGTAGAGTCTGAATGTCGGCAACCCAAAAGTTTTCATTTTGCAAGGAAGGGTGCTGGGCACTTGTCTAGATGTGGAATGAGTTTAGACTCATATATAGCAATTGTTACAGATAGAAGCTGATTGTGTGCTCCTAGTGGGAATAAGGACCTCAAAAGTTCCGCGAAATAAACTGACCAAATGGACACTGCTACGAATATGCGTTTATGGTCAATTTCACGTCTTGGACTGGTAAACTTGTGGCTGTATTTGGTTGTACGCTGGAAATAAAAGACAAACTACTGAGCAAACAGGTTAGGTATAAGAAAGGATTTAATAACACTAGTGAAGTCACATCACGGAAACGAAGTGCTCTCAATTTGATCGAAACACACATGAAAATGAGTAACTGGAACCAACGTCAACACAACTGAGCTAAAAACATACCTCCCAATAGGGAAGAGTTGACACCAATCGTGTTTTGGGTCAATTATGAAGACTGACTTCAGTGTTATGACAAATCAGAAATAAATGAACCAATGAAGCTACACGGCTGCGCTCAGTTCAAGCTAAAAGAGGACTAGTTTTCCACAATCGCGAAGGTAGTTTTTCATGCTCTTCTTTTCCCCATGTTGTTGCTTGTTTACAGTTGCGGTAGGGTTTACGTAGGCAGAACAGATCGACGAATATCTCAGCGGGTCGCCGAACTCATCCCGAAGTATTGAAACAATTGGTGATGCACCAGGCTCAAATTGGTACACTGAGGGCTCGGAATCCAACGTCATCGATCACTAAACACCTCGTTGCGACAGGTCACAAAGTTGATACATCAAACTCATTCGAGTTACTGCTGCCTAATAGGATCCCAAAGTCAATAACGTTTTGCGAAGCGTTGCTTAACCAAACTTACCAGCCGATGTTATGTGCACGAAAGTGGGTGAAGCAACCTATCGGGTTTCCATGGTCGTGATCACATAACATCTGCTGTGGTTGTAGTCGTGAGGACATCAGAACAAACAGTGAACGTAACAATCAAACAATTAAAGAAAACTTAGCAACTTAAAAATACCATAAGAAATCTGTCCCCGATGGACATATGACTGGTCCATGTGGCAATTATTCACGAAAGCATGAATAAAGCTGCGTATTCAGGTTCATATACGACAGACTTCTTATATTCCTGTTTTGCAAAACACAGATATCTGATTCCAGCAAAATGATTCCTGAAAAGATTTGGTTGATGAAAGAAGAAAGGCCACCCACAGTCTGAAAGTTGTGTAAATCCACGCAATCGAAGAGAGAGAAACTCATTAGCCTGATAAGATTAGCCGGTTGAATCAAGATAAAAAGCCGAAATTTCAAGATTATCAGAAGTCGGGTGTCAGAGTTTTGGCCAAAAAAACTTCCGCCCAAACAGACAAGTCCGTAGACGGTATTCTTAAGAGTCAACCCAATGCGTAAGACCAACCAGATTGAAAAGCAGAAACAGTGTACTCCACCAAAATAACTGATGATAGAGTAAACGTGGTAGCCCACACAGCGTCGGCCTAAGAGAATCTACTAGCATTGAATTCCATAATGGGGAATTGTATAGTAATCAACAGCGCTAACGTGTGGCATGGCGAAAATCGTAAATAGTGACTCACGCAATGAAATCGAAGGCAAAACTTAGTGTCCGGTAAAATAGAAACGCAGTGAACGTCAAAAGTCAGTGTGTTTTTTGTGTGAAACATTGTCGTGAGGATATTTGTTCTTTGTATACAGAGCTATGCTAGTTGTGCAAAATAGTGTTTACGATCCGTCTAGCGTAGGAGTTGTCATTGGTACCTAACCATAAACAAGTTTCTTGTTCAGGCGTCTTTGTATACGTCGCACCAACCAGTACAGATATGTTTCTCATTTTCTGAAATTACTGCCCAGGTTCAAAATGTATGATGCATCGGAAATCGCTCAAAATAAATTCCACCGTTGTTTTCAACGCCCACCATCGTGATATTTCCACCGAATTGACAGACTCAACCTGATCACTGTGCTTGCTGATTTATTAAATGCGAACGAAATTTTCGTGTCCACGATATTTTACTCCAAATGACTGGCCTTCTTCAAGTTCATTTCGAAGATCTACTGCTTTAAGTTCCTACATAACCTTTCCCAAGAAAGTCAAACACAAGTTAAGTGAGATGATTTCCATACGATTCAAGATTGCGAAGCCTTCTTAGGATGGTCACTTTTCAAACCAGCGCCTTATAGACGACGTTTGTTTCAGGCAAATTTACACATTTTTACGCAGAAGCAAATTGGGACCAGTATCAACTGGTTTGGGACGAATAGCTGAGACCCAGCTAGAATCCGAGATTATTGATCTCAATGACTTAAGACTGAACCATTACGAGTTAAAACCGGTTGTCGATAGCCTGGGTTTTTTTCGTTATATCAAATTTCGAATGTTCCGTCGTACCGACATGGGAAAAAACAGGAGAAGAGTAAAATAAATATTCCCCCACTTCGTTGGCCAGAAACCTGGGTGAGTATGTCAACAATCTGTTAACTGCACGACTTAGTAAAAATGAAGAAAAGCACGAAAACAACGGAAAGTTACGGATGGAGAGCGTCACTGACCACAACAAACTCCGATTCATTTAACATCCGTAGGTTCGCTGGCCATAGTTATCCAAGGCCTACCAAGAGTCCACAAGGAGGGCGTTCCATTTAGACCAATTTCTTGAATGGTCATCTCACCCTAACACTAGCTTTTTCGGTGGCTGGTAGTAGTTACCAATTCAATGCGATCGAAAATTACTTGTTATGGCCTGAAGGGCGAAATTTCAGTTTGTGAATATGATCATAGATATCGCTGTGGGGCATAAAGTAACGGCGTCTTTTGACGCAAACCTGCTGTTCATCAATGTGTCAATTATTGAATTGACGAGCATAATTTTAACTACGTATGTTTTCAGGATCACGAATTAAGGTTTCCTCCAGACGAGTTATGTAGATCGCGTAATCCGTACATGTATGCCGTACACTTTTGTCGAATGGAGCATTTTGCACACAGACTGATGGAGCTACGGTGAATAGCCTATTAGTACCAGTACTAGTATACACCTTCATGGGCTATCTTGAGCAGCGCGTCAAAGTAACAGTGCGACAGAGAAAATTTTAAAGAAGAAACTTGGACGGAGTTTTCAGCATTTTCAGTTTGCAACCTCAGGTGAAACAGCTGCAAAGCCAACTGAACTCTTTCGACGAGAACGTTACATTGACGATAGAAAATGAAAGTGTGGATAAAATTGCACTGCTTGATGTTATGCCCAATTGAAATATAAATGGCTCTGTATCTAGAGGCATACACCACAGGTAACTTGGTTCTGCCAAGTTTCCTCCCTATTTCCTGGACACATGATCTTTTTCGCTCCTATTTCATAGAGCTCGTGAAATTGTCACAGCTGACAGGTTTACGAATAGAGAACGAATTCTTCGCGATACATTGATTAACAACGATTGCTCACTCCCGTTTATCGAGAAACATACTAAGGCAGCAAGCTTACATTCCACTGACAGAAATCTATCCTAATCTATTGCTCGAAGGAGAAAATATTCCAACTTTAGCTGGATGAATGCTTGCAGCCGTAGCCAGGCAGTCGTATTCACTGAGAAAACCTAGCGACTACGGCCTCAGCATTGAACGGCACGGTCGCTATGATTGCACAATGAAATTTAATACATGCTTTCATCTATATATGTGGATGCAACCACCATGAAGACGCACACATTAAGCAATCTCAAACGAGTGCATGTCCTTGGAACTGGCTTGACCCAAGTGTAATTAAGAAGCACTATACGAGGCGGTTATTAGAACCTTTGGTGCCGGTGCACTTTGTTTAAAGTATTTTCCCAAAACAAGCCAGTGTTCGCGGTATTTTTGGGGCTGTTGCGATTCACCGCACAAACACGGTGATGTGTGCCCATAAACAAATGGTTACCGACTTGACCCTCATTGGGTAATTGTGTCTTATTACGAAAGACTCCCGGGGTTCTTTAATGTTTTCATTTTTCTATCACGTGTCTCTCCAGCAGTTTTGGTTCCCCATCAAGTTTAAAAGTGCTTGTTTACATCCTCTCCATCCCTCACTTAACTTCTCACGACCTATTAAGCCTAAGACTTGATCAACCTGACCTGATAAACCTCACCAGTGTTAAAGTGCCTGCTCACTATGCATTTGCTGCATCAGTTTCACGAACCAAATATCCGTGCCTAAGTTATGCTGTGCTACTGAGTTTCAGTTTATTTTGAGAAACCACTGCTTCGGACTGTAAATTTTAAAAGACCGCAGCTGGTACCTCAGTGATTAAAGGCTCAACACCTACCTACGACCGACAGTCTCAGTTCCGGTTATGGACGCATTTTTCTGCATTTGTTGTCCTTCTTAATGCAGAGAAAACCGTACATCTAGAAGGAAAACACAATCTGGCTTACATTCACAAAGAAATACCCCATTAATAAGTGTATGCGTAACGGACTACCCATTAAATGCTCCCTTAACGATGCACTCTGAATAAGGTTGCCGTTTATAAAATTAGAACAAATGAACGATGTTGTGAGAGATAAATGTCTAAACAATGTTCCTTATGTTATGACCATCAGCGTACCTGAAATTATAACATTTACGAAATTTTGCCGGTACAACAGGAAACATTTCTTAAGATCGAGTAGTGCTTAAACCTAGTAATCACGAAGGTAAATATGGAGGAAAGATGAACAATGGAGACGAGCGTAATACAGATTAAACAATTAACCCGTTTGAGGATATTGCAAGAAATCAAATAAGGTGCCAGAGAGTGAGTCAAACCGTGACGCAGGGAACGAGCAACGTGGGTGATGAAGTGGGAAACTTTGACGTGTATGCAGATAACAACTCAGTGACTCACGCCCTTATAGGGCGTAGCTTAAAAACAACCTCTGTTGAAAACCTTCAGGTGCAATCTACTTAGAGGGCCAAGGGATTTGGAACGAACACTTTGTCAACAACCAAAATTAGATCGAGTCCTGATAGACTACAGTTATCTGAGTAGAGACTTCCAATGTACAACGTTCTCCACATGAGTGGTCATCGCCAACATTCCCAATCGCGTTAACTCAGACCATTAAGTGAGGCATCCATTACATAAGCACAACTACTCAATCATGGCATGCCCAGACTGCAACGTACTGTCATACTCTGTGGTCATGGATGGTTTGTCTCACACGTTCAGTTTTCCACTGGATCAGTAAGTGCACGTCGGTGAATCGACGCTACAATTTTACCAACCTTCGTCTCAACGAGCTTCGGCAGATCACCAGATGTATATATCCATCCATGTCCGAGAAATTTTGTTGACTACCGGTCCCTAAATGAAGCCGTTGTTTGTGTCAGCGGGCTGCTCACATGTGCTCAAATATCCCGATTCACTGATATGTTACACGCCCTTTTCATAGCTACACCACCCACCTTAACACTACGGAGAATGTTTTCTTTACGGTCAAAATCGTACAATCAACAACGGAACAAGAACAAGTGAATATTTAAACCATTTCTTGTCATAACCTCTCAGTCTATGAACTCTGAATCCAAAAGACAAGGAGGAAATTTGATTGGATATATACCTCACGTGACTGACACTCCTTCCACTGGTTTCTGAAATACGCGAAACATTTTCAAATCAATGAGTAAATTTGAACGGCTTTTTTGTCGTTGAACCAAAAGGTGAAGCTTATCTGCTGCCTTATGAAAACAACGAAAAAAATTTGTTTACTAGATGCCATGGAACAGAAGTTTAGTCACACTTCTGACGCCATCAGAAAAATGACTGTGGGAAAAGTATTTATCTTCAGGAACATGCCAGAGTGATCGCCATGTCCTCTGATTGATCGGGCGGACATGGAAAATATATTCGTTTGCCTCTTATTCACCGCCGATTTATCCGCGGGTCTTCTCAGTCTTTGACTTTACAGTCCCTCACTGAGCATTATCCAGATTGTAACATTGCGATCATGGTTCACGTGTAGGCAGCTAACATTTGCTAACCGGAGAGATATTGTGTTTGTGTTCTCCAAAAAGTATGGTAAACTCAATGAAACGTTACTCGATATGGCTTGGAAGTGGAGTCAGGACGTCAACAGCTGATCACAACGTGAACCCGGATCATTGTTTCTGCATTGTTCACAGAGTGCCTACATAGGATCAAAGATCAGTTCCATGCCAAAACATAACAGCAGCGGATGCGGTCGTCAACAGTATGTCATCTTATAGTATGCTAACATAAGCAGGTTATTCAGGCTATTGAACTCTTTTGACCCACTAGCCGCCTAATCATTCTATCCATCTTGAGTTACTATTAAAAGATTGTCTAAACCATTGTCTAAACCATGTCAAGGCTGCTGTTCATTGAGTAGTCGCAACTGCGCTGTTCTCAAGTTTTAATGAACGTGTACTATTCAAATTTCAGAAATTTGATGAACTGGTGACGACATGTTTGCTTACCTGTTTGAGTGTTGAATCGAAATACATCATTCTCATCGGGTAGCTTTGGAAAACATTGTTAAATTTAGCCATTTTTCCTGATAAAACTACACATTCGGTGAACTGTCATTATTGGGCAAAAATCAACAAGTTCGAGCCATTCAGCTGTCATTGTTACCCAAACCAATGCACTCTCATAATCACACGACTTTATCTTGCTTTAAAACAACCATATGGGAAAAGCTAACTGCCGGATTATTTCCCTATCCATGTTCTTTTACTGCGAGTTTCCAGTCGATATCTAGGACTGCATAAAATAGCTAGGACAAGTTGTTCTCACACTGAGAATATGTCATATTCAAAAATTATACAGCAAGAACAACTGTAATGGAAATACCCACAGTTCACGTGAAAAATGACATTCTGCCTTGTCCTTCAGATTTTCATTCAGACCCCAACAAATGATCAAAGTAGTTGACTTCACATCGTGAATTCTTCGTAGAGATATAGTACTTGCACGTGCATACCGTGTCCTAAACAGTAAAGATCTGATCACGACACTAGATGATGACACTTAGAAACACAAATTGCTTGTTCCTGATGACGTAATCGCTGATTTTGCATAATGCTTTCTTCATCGTTAAGGGGTGAGGAAGATCTTAACTTCGATTGGTTGCATAAGCCATGGCAACCTCGAATATAAGTAATCACTTTCCGTGATGTTTAACGTGCCGCCACGTGGCATGCCAAAGCTTACACTCAAGTTGTCCACTTAGTTCCCGTGCAGCGTACCCAACCCGATTGAAGTGGAGCATAATTCTACATCTGCTTCATGGCAATTTGTCTTTCATGGTCCTTACTACTGCAAGTCATGTACGGCTTCAGATGAAAACAACATCGCACAACCGCTATAAACGGTACACAGAGACACTATAAACTGTATTCCAAATAAACTTCGAAAAACCATCCAATCGAAATTGTGAAAGAGGAAACAATGTTGTGCTTTTTGCGAGTTGAAGAATTCGATTTTTTCAAAACAAACATTAGAAACTGAGACATCAATAGGTCCGGTTTGAATTCAGCTTGCATTTCTAGTTTGGTAGGGTAGATGTTAACGTACTAAATAGGCTGTTCGATACGAGATCAACTTGATCTTCCAAATCAACCTCGGAATTTTTCATTCATATCTTTTTTGACGTAATGTTGGGTAGTAAATAACTGACAATTTCTTGGAGCATCACATTTGTAGGTAACGACCAGATTTCGAGAAAAGGTGTATCATCGTTCAATGTACTTCAAGGATCTCGAGCTGATCCGAAATCGGTTCACAAATATAAGGATTCCCCAAAAGAGTGACAACATGGTGTCATTAACACAGACAGTGACAGTGTTGTAAAACACAAGCCGGCCGTTTCTACTCTGACTGTCAGATGCGCTTGTGCACCAGCTCTGGGCAACGTGAAGACACCGTGGCAAGAGTTCTTCCGAAGTAAGGGTTCCAACAGTGGTTCCGTGAAAAGAAAGAACACAAACAAGCAAAAACTGAAGACCGAAACAAAAACTGAAATGGCGCCAACAAGACATCAGCACGCTCTGTTACACAACTGAAATCCAGTCAGTGCGTACTTGCTAGGTTCAACTGCGTTACAACCTCTTGGTCAAGTCTAGTGTTAAAACGATTTGCATGTAGCACGTTTGAGTACACAGCGTCAGTCTATATTGTCTAAGCATCAGACCCCTTTGAATGCAAGTAAAGTCGCAGCAGATGAGTAAAACATGTCAAGCTAATTTTGTGGATCAAAACAGTGACCCGCTGAGAGCACACGCCGAGCGATCGATGGAATCGCCTTTCCCATGAGTAGTAGAGAAAGCTTTTTACGCACGAGTAGTTAGAACTCCCCTGATCCCGGGGACATTTTAACCAGCCGCTTCCGGAAAAAACTGCGCTCAAGCTTCTCTCTCGGAAGATCTCGCCAGCAAGTGCAAATACTTGTCACGGACGGGTGTTGGATTCGGGCCACATTTTTATCGGGAAACCACGTTGCGCAGTGTGCAAGTAGCCTGGCAGTTAGCACAACCAACTTACTATAGGCAATGGTTCACCCAAGTTAGCCCGCAAATGCTGTGAATATTGTCGGATCATCTCGATAAGAGACACTGAGTGTTCTATTCACTTTCGTCATTTAACCCATAACTAGGACTTCTCCTCACGTTGAACTCGCAGATCATAAAGCTGGCTGATCTGTTGTCAATTGGGTAAACCGTACGGTTTGCTCACTTCCGGGTTTTTCCACTGAACTACGTCAATGATCCAATTTGCTATTTTGACTGGCGCTCAACCAAATGATAAAGTAAGCTTTTTTTATTCTTCCTGAGTGCGCTCAAACAACTACTGGCCAAGTAGATAATTTGACTAACAGAATGAGTTGTTACAACACATAATTTGCATGTAAGACTTAATTTTCTGGTCTAATCTGGTGTGAGTAGTTCAGCGCTGTGTACTGAATGGCAATGCTGCATCATTGTTTACTGTCTGGCTAAACACTTCAAATATAAAATCTAGTGTACTAGGAAATTTTTGATCAGCTACTGACAACCTACTTGAAACAATGAACATAAATAATGGTCGAGGTTTGTTTACAGTTCACGTAGTTAAGAGTTTCATTAAAGATTTCGATTGATCAGCATTACTGTATTTTTGCTGGGAGAAAGAAGTTCACTTCAAATATCACACACATTTGTGACCGGAAAGAGAGTCTACGAACTGAATTTAAGGCTTAACTGGGTTTTGTCAAACCAGTCAGTAGCAACACCTAAACTGGGTTCCATGAGACAAAAATGCATCGAAAAAAGACAGCTCTGTCTGTTTCCTATCAAATCTAGACTGAAACAATTATAACCGCAAAGTATTTGCGTTAACAGTGGACTATTCAATCAGGTTTCAAGGCGTCAGCTGCTCGACTATTCATTTTCAGTATGGGACTTCACATCGCGCACCGACATGACGGAAAATCTTTCATCGTGTTTACAGATGGCCTCAATCCCGGTCCACCAGTATCTCATTTAGAAGCGAGTTACAAATTGCATGAGAGTTGAATGAAAGTTTCCTCCAGTCTTCAGCTTGTAAGTGCCGTTTTAACTTTGGCAAATGTCCAGAGACGTTCTTAACACTGGTTAGATGTAGTCAACATACAGACTGCAGTGTGAACACGTTCAGTCTTTACAGGACCCATTCGGGCCCCTGACATTGAAGAACATTTCTACTTACAATATCTACTTCCAGTTTAAACACTGATCACGGCAAAGTCGCTTGATATATTGTATGCACCGGCTGAAATTTTGGAGTGTCGAGTGTAAATTTTGTGAATGTTTTTGTTGTTTATCATTGGTTATGCTATTCTGGTAGTAGTCTTCAGTAGCCCTGACAACTGTCCTTTGCAAACCTCGTCCCGCAATAGTCTTAGGTACACCAGTCAGAAGTGTACTACTGCAACCAATCGGAAATGTTTAGCCTCCTCTGGTGACGTTGGTTCTGCAACCGTCAATCAGAACGGCTAACCACGATACGATTCGCACAATACTAATTTACATCTCATACTCACTTATTGTAAGAACTAGTGTCCATAAAAGTGCTCGGAATTTCCAACGAATAAAATGTGTCTGAAATTATTGGTTTTTTCTTTCTTTCTCCGAATCAGGTCTTCATCACGAGCAATTTCATTCTTTGCAGATGGCTTGACAACTTCAAATGTAATGGTTCACTTGTCAGTTTTGCAGGTCCTGTAAATAATAACAAATTTTAAAATGGGTGCATGCATTTCTGTTCGAAAAAGGTATTCTACATGCAAAAAGTGTAGGCTGCCCATGTTACCGAGCAAACAGAACAGTGGTTGCAATGGCTTTTGATATGCCACTTGTGTTTGGCAACACACCAACTCTTCACGGTATATGTTAAATGTCTCCATGAACATGTGCAATGAATATGCAGTCCGATCATATTTTTAAAACTCGTTCGGACTGCTTAGATCGGGCAGAAATTGTTGGTGTATTGATTTGGGGTCAAGAAGTTAGTAATGCAGATGATGGAATTTTATATTCAACTTTAAACGATTCGACTAACTCCCTCGACGAGGCTTGCCGTTATTGTTCAGAAAACAGTCGGCAATTTGCCGCATAATGGTACATACGGAAGTTACAAACCAGTTTGAACACAACAGTACAAAACCAAGCGTACCTGATATTTCAGCCTCAAAAATCAACCAGATTTTCAAAACCCTGAATTCCTAAGTAACTCTGATAATATACGAGCAGTTCGATCCACTCGTAAATGTTAAATCTCTCCACCTTCACCGTCTGGATCGTACTTAACTCCTTATTCCAACAGTGCGAGAACGATGCTATTTGTTATGATCGTCTATCAGTTACATTGCAGTAGACAAGAAAAACCGGACTGCCTGTGTACAAAATGCAAAAATGATCATTTGCCCAGCAATAAAATAAATCGACGAAGGCTGAAAAATCACATAAATGAATCATGCAATCAGCGTCGGCTGGCATCACCACGAAAACAGGTTTACACAAGAAGCCATGTGTTAATACATTCTTGTGCGATAACACCTAGTCTAGATCAATGCGACGTGCAAATAAGATGTTCTATAATGTCCTACCTAAGGGACACCTGAATGTATACAAATCAGGTGGGCTATTCTATGACAACATACAAGTCATTGTGAATGTTCTGTAGTTATAATACTTTATTTGATTCACCGTTTTGGACACGGATCTTCTGAACAATCTCAGAATTTAGATGAAGCCAGAAATTACAGGTTACAGATATACTCAAACTGTTTATCTTATAAAAAAAGACACATGAATGAACTACCGATGTTAGGACATGTGTAGACGCCCTCATTAAAGCATTTCTTAAGATATGATATCTACTTTAGTGCCGCGAAATCTTACAACGAATTCGTATTAGTCAGCGCTCCCTGTTGCACCAAACCTTATCGAGTTGCAATGCAAATCACCTTTAAATGGTAGCTGTATAATCACACAGTGGTCAGTCCAGTTTCCACGTGTCACTTCTCTGTTGTTTGGATCCACACGTTCATGGGTTCGTTGGTTTGTGCAAAAACTGAAGAAACGAATGTCTATACGTCCCTTACCTCATGGCGAGTAATTTTTTTTCGGGTTTCTCAAAAGCGTAAACAACCAGTTCTTAGTTTTAGAAAAAAGCTGAATGTGAAGCTAAACACCACTTGTGGCATGTTAACATCAGGACTGTCAACTAAATGACTTCTAAGCAAAAAAGATCGTCAGATAGGCAAACAGACAGACCGAGTTAGGAAAAAAGCAGATCTAACGGAACATCTAAGTATATAGACAGTGTCTGAGCTGTAGTCGGGAGAAATGTAATACCGGTTATCCACCGTCTCGTATGCCGATTGTTGTAAACTTGGAAAGGTTTGGTTATGATTAGGAATTTATACAATGATTTCCTGCAAGAACGGGCCTTACAAAGAAGGGATTTCGCTCACATAGTTGTCTTTCTGTTTGCTATCGATATTTAAAGTATAACTCCTAAAACGTTTATTTCTGGTTAACTGAGAGACCTGAAATAGAGAATTTGGTAGGCTAGGCAGTGCGCCACCAAACTGCCGGTCCTTTTATGCTAGCTAACTCCCAACACAACTGGAGCCTAACCAGCGCTCCGTTCCGAGCAGCCTCGCTGCTTGGATGGTTGGCATCACACTGCTGGTTTGAACCGGCGACCGGTAGGTCAAGCGAAAGAGCAGGCAAGTGAGAGTGTGTCCAAACAGCGCTGATGCACGGACGTGTGGAACTTGCCTTGTACGTTTGAGTCAATCAGGTTATAACACATTGTGGGCAAAGTAGTTGTCCTCTCCCACCTCCAATCAGCGTTGTTGTCATTTTTCCTATAAAACCATCAGACAAGTCGTATATGGGCTGGCAATTTCGAACCAAACGGTTGCGTAAACGGATAATCCACATAGAAAATTTACTTCATGTCCCAGGTAATTCGAGCTTTATAACTGATTATGATCAATGCCGATTTCATCAACCGGACATCTTATGGAAAACTGTGGTCATCAAATACACCCGCGTGTACCATAAATGACACAGCCGGATACCACAAAACTACTATTAATCTGCTACATTTAGAACTTTGGCCTGCCATGAATCAAAACTAGTTCTATAAGTAGTACGACTTATCTTCAAAGAAACACCCTCTTTGAGGATTACAGTACGCACATTATCGTCATTTTTTTAATACGTACTATTTCACACAGAAACAATCTAATATTTACCATCTTGATTCGACAGTCATTAAAAAAGGCTCACTGCACAGCCTTTTTCCTCCTCTGTTTATGGAAACGATACACTGAAATTGCCTAGAAAAGCCGTGTTTGGATGTACAACGACATTTAGTCGAATAATGTGATTCTGAATATCAGTAGATCTGGCAGTTCTGAGGGTCGTCTTGTGAGAAGTATAAGTATTTATCTCTGATGATCCACCCTGATAGGAGCATTGTAATTTTCTCTTTTGGCAATCCCAGGAACTAATGAAGACTTGAAAGAGAAGTCATTAGTGATTCCGTTGTCTGAGTAAGATACAGTGCACTTGGATCTGCGAACTGTCAATATTAACACTGACAATGACCACCATCGTACATACAGAGGGTTATTTATCAGCGTCTCGTCAGTTACCAAAGCTAGTGCAAGTCTACAACGAACTACTTGTGATACTACAATGAAGTCTCAGCGTGGTTCCTCGTAGGGAATAAAATTCGAAACTGGCATAACGATCATCACCAATCTCTACGTGGGTTGTCATCAGAACAAAATAAAGATACGGCCAGATTGATCTGTGCTACAAAAAAAATGAAACGCGCGCATTGAACCTGTACACGATTGACAACATCTGCTTTTAATTTATTCTGTCACAGTGGCAGAAGTTGAAGGAATTCTGTGAATAAACGTCACTCCTGATGGCCAGTTGCGGTTCGACTCACACACCAATTATCCAGCACACACCTGAAAGCATCCGTAACTCAACCAGCTAACGTCAAGAAGTAGGGAGGTAGGACAGTGTGAAAGCGTAACCCTTCTGTCTTTCAGACAAAATATAGACAGACACGTATAGTGTGGTTTAGGCTGAAAGGAAGACTGTTGAAAAGGGACGTTAAGAAATGTTTTACCAAACGACTGTGTCAATGCAGTATACCAGAGTAGAAGATAAATCTTTACAATTTGTACTGTGAACCGAAACATGCCTTCAGTATAGGGTACGCAAACGGCTTTGAAAAACAGAAAAGGTGGAAATGAAATGGTCACTATTCACGACGTCGGAATCACTCGGAAACGCGTGATCCACAGCATCATGACACAACTGAATGTGAACAACCGATCGAGGTTGATAGAACGATCGGTTGACGTCAAATAGTCTAAATTACAGTAGCACGTCATCCGACCAGGTTTCCAAAGTTGAAGACAGTAGTGGAGACAACGGTTTAATACACAGAATTTAATAGGGAGAACAAAAATAAGCGTGATAAATATTAAAAAATCTCAATTGTAATTAACTGCAGAATAAGTAGGTGTCAGCGGAACAGGCAACGATAGGGCTTACGCAGCCGGAAATAATGCAACAGTCGGATTGAAAGCAGAGTTAGTACATCGGAGAAGAAGCGTACTAAAACAATTCAACTGGCACACCAGTGAGAAACTAAACTGAGACGAGATAAACTGATTTACTCATTGGTTTGACAGCGGTTTGGGGGGTCAGTAGAACACAAGAGAATTTGCCAACGGCTGACAAGACTCGACGGACTGTCCAAAAGTAGTCTATTTTACAGCCAATACAAGGAGGTCATTCATGTGATAAGACAATAATGAACAGAAGTTCGCAGTTTACGAGGAGCCGTTGATGAGGTTTGATGTAATTAGTGGACGGATCGATTGACGTCGGCTAAACGGCACAGTGAAAATTATTAATCAATCAAGAGGCTATTGTATCAAGTAATCGAATACAGCAGGTTAGCCATAGTTGTTGGGGCGCAGAACGGAAGAAACAGAGAATAGATAACATTTTAAAACAGAATGCACAATGTGGGACCGGTTACAACTCCAGTATGAACAATAAGATCAGAGTAATTCAGAAGCTTACGACCAGACAACCTAAAAGTACTTCAGTAGATCAACAACATACTGACAAACAATCATACCAGGCTGCAACAACTCAACATCGCGTGCACGCATATTTTTGTTGATTCCATACACACTTGACTATGCCTGCAATATTCGCGATAAATGTAGCATGGACTACTTCTGCATGTTCTAAATATTCCTCAGTTAGTAGAGTACGTAGAATCACTGTTACGAATGCCATGCACTCATATCTGTGAACGGCCGCGTTCATCAGATTAGTAAAAATGTCAAAGATGTTTGATGAGCACTTTATTTTTCAGTGATACATTAGTGGATGAAATTTTTGGGCTGAATTCAGAAATAGAAGTCCGAAGAATTAATGCGCATGGTTCACTGTGGAAATAGTTCATTTGTACGCATTCAGGATCTTCATGTGTAATGCTGTCGATATACAGCACTCCTTAGTCTGTTCTCGTCAATCGTTTGTCTCAATTCACTCATGGATTTTCGCGGTTAAACTGGATCTGACAATGGTCTACAGGTGGAACGTAACAGGTTCAAATGTCTGTGCACACTTGACTCAGCCGATCTCGGACATTTCTAAACAACTTCAACCTTCAAATCTAACATTTGAAGTAGACACATTTCGAGTTCCCACACTTTCTTACGGATGTGTTGTTGGACGGTTAGCCTAGATAATGTGGATTTCTCTGGCCTTAAAGCTTCTTTTTCAAGGAATGAACAACAGAGCAGAACATTCTACAATTTGTTCTTTGCTATCACTCTGAAATTAAATTAAATGAAACTGCAAAACTGCTTGAACTGCTCATTAATCTATGCAACTTATGAGATATTCTGTTCTACATTATGCGTGACTGGATGAATAGAATTGAAATTCTGTTTCCACATTGTACGGAAGGCTGATCATGGTGTTATACACGCCCTAGCTGATGGAAAGAAGCTGTGTTCAGATGGTACATTCCAACGCCTAATGGGATGCGTCAACATGTCAAATTCGATATGCCATATCAAATGAAGGTGTGAATCATTCACAAGACGCTACATCCACAATCTATAGCACTACCAACGCCAAATATCTACATGTTCATGTACGTGTTATGACGGAGTGGGGGTATAATATGTTTTTCCTAATTAAGGAATTCGTCTATCAAGGTGGTGATATGCTGAGAGACCGTAAAACTGGTCAGTTTACAGTTTCCGGATATGTTTACATGGTTACAGGCTACCGCATTTTTATCACAAGAATTAAAACAGTACTTCTAAGCCCAACCAAAAGTAACACGTTTACCTAATTAGTGACTGCAATATTGCACTGTCATTTGCACAGAATCTGACATGGGATTATAGCATGTACTAAGGATTATCCTTCAAATTATGATGGCCAGAATAGTTCGTCTAGTCTTGCGATGTCTGCATGATCCTTCACTGCTGATGGCAGTCAAAATACTAATAGTGGTTAAAATCTTTCGTATACGATTATGAATTATCAACATGCAGTGTGCAACTCGGACGATTATATTCACATCTTATATCCTGCAGAATCCAACAATGGTGTCTGTTACAGTTACAAAGGCTCACTTAACCGTTCAGTCGATCGATTGACGAATAAGTTTCTCTTTTGTCATCTCACACTAAGTGTTGTTGGAACCATAGATCTAGTCGTAGCGTACCTGATGTGCTGTCTACCCAAACTGCAGCACGCATGAATCAATCGTCCATGATCATTATAACACAACTGAGGCTGCAGGCGTCAATGTTAAGAATTAGGAGATGCATTCCTCAATTTACAGAGACGCTAACAACCAACACCAGAACAACCAGGTACTTCTAGACTGTTTCTTTTAACCCTGGTTTGAGGTCGAACGTTTAAACAGCTACCAGTCTGTCTGCAAACACTACAAGATCGTGTGAAACCACACACAAAGCGCTATATGGAATTTGAGGACATGCAGGCGTCAGGCGACTTATAATCAATAATTTATGGTTTTTCGTGTTTCGGCGAACTAAATAGAGGTTTTTCAACTTTTAATGCCCAACAGCCATAGGACTAATCTTCGAAGTTACCAGTAGATTTATATGCTTCAGTGATAAACAGAGAGTAAAAGATGGACGTTACCCACGTCTTCAGTCTGGATGAACTCAGTGCCTTCACTCAGATTCTAGAGATTCACGCTAATGAAAAAAATACAAGAAAACAAGATTTATTGTAAATAACCACAACGGGCATACCGCTTAACCCAGTCGTGTGAGTGAACAAACACAATATAACACTGTGAGTGTACATACATTTCTGGTAATGTCACTCAACCCCACCGACCCACCTTTTTGGCCACCACAAACGATAACTTCTGTGTGTTCAAATGCATGTCTGGTGTAACCGGTTTCAACGCTTGAAAGGCAATACCGAACTGGGAATCAGTTTGCCTCGAAAAGTGCAAATGGACAGAGTGAAAATAGGAAAACTTCCTAATTGATTGTGCTATAATGAGCGCTTTCTCTGCAAGCGAGATAATAAAAGCTGTCTTCGAGGGACGAGACAAATTTAGAAATCACCAAAAAACCGATTAGAACCTAACAATTTTTGCGTACAGTCTGGGGCTCGTCACTCCGTGTTTTTGGGTTTATCACGCCATCTGAGGACCTTGACATGGCATACTATGGCCACAGTTTGAAAACTACATTAGTAGATTGGCTTTGTCACTGCGCCTTGTCGTTCCGTCTCCTTTTACCACACCTTGGCCATTTTTCTATGCCCTGATGAGGGCAACCTGCTGCATTGTCAAAATCAGTGTATGCTCCTCGTTTAAAAAAGCTTTCCGGAATGAGCTACTTTACCCCTTGGAGACAGACTTCATCCTGATAAACTATACACCAGAATGCGATAGCCATTTGGTTCGGGTCCACACAAAAAACTCGCATCGTACGGGTTTTTGTTAGGTAATTAGAAGCTAGGATAGCATGTTGATACACGTGGATACTCATAAAACTGAGCGGGACGAAATAAGGGGAGTACCACACTTCTTACAAGTACCATGTCTGGTCGCGAACTGATCTTTCTGGCATTGTACAGACTGTTAGTGTAAATGCTTCTAATAGCAGCTTAGAATCGATACCTTCATTTCACCGAAGGCCTGTTGGATTTGTGGGCCCTGGGGTGACTAATTCGATCTGTATATTTTTTCTGTGTCCGGCTGATTACATCGGCCAAGACAATTGTCGTACTGTAATTAATCCGCTCCTCTTTTCAGAAGCTTGGGTGTCTGCGGACTTCTGCTCAATTTTTCCGTCAGACTTGTTGGTATATTGTGTGATGAATGGTTCGTGTGTTCTTTTCGGAAACCATCCTGAATTTTGTTTTCCACGCTTGCTCTCTCTAGAGTGCACTAGCATGCACTCCTATACTGAAATCCTTCTTGTATTACAACTCACTTTTTTTCAAGTTCAGAGTTTTTCATTGCAGTCTCTTTCTCTGGTTATTCTCCGAGAGATAAGAGTTTCTTTCTCGTGCTAGCCAATCAGTTAGCTAACAAGCATTGGCAGGCTGCTCACGAAGGCTCCGATCGCACACCCACCGGTCTTGTTCCTTTGGGTTTACACTGAATATCTGTGGTGTGGGTGGAACCACAATCGATGCAGAGCAAGCCATTTGCGGTGATGGTTAGGCGCAGACTTCCCTTGGCTTCGATCATTGTGATAGACTAATCTGGATCAGATGCCGCCGACCACGGCTGTGGTCATGCTCTGTTATGGTGAATCACACTCCTCCCGGTTCAATTTGCCGGACAGCAGCTACCCACAACTTGAGCTAGACAAGACTGGTACGCTCGAACCAAAGAGTCGTGCTGAAACTTACCGATTTACACTTACCGATGCCTTTTATAGCCTTCTGTGAGGGCATTTTGCAAATTCTGCGCAAAAGATATTTCGTTTCCAACCTTGATATCGTGACTGGTTAACGGATATCAGTCTATAATGACTACATGCTTAGCTCCCCAAAATGTCCACGTTATACTGCTCTACTACGCACGTCCTAAAAGGTTCATTTGGGAGACAGTAGTCCATGGTGTGTTTTGTCAGAATCTGAACTTAAATCAGAACTGACAGGATCTGCCAATTACCTCTGGAGATATGGTGTCTCACTGACCGGATGATATCGTTACACAAGTGAGAAAGGAAAACAGGGCACTAATACATAAACCATAACTTTATAAGAGATGCAAAGAGTGTATTCCGTGGTTTGGGTTAGACAAAAGTACTCTCCTTAAACATGATGACATCACATGTTGCAAAGTAGTCCAGCAGATTGCAACGCATTTCGAGATTATTGTCCCTTTGAATCCTTTTAGTGTTTGTAGACGTTCCCTGTAGATCCTGTGTTTCAGTTAACCCCACGTAGCAAAATGCAGCTAGCAGAACAGTCCTTTGTTGATGTGCGTGGTCGACCACTTATTCGCAATTCTTGAACACTGCTCGCCGCAACGATGTTTTCAACAGTATTCCAAGTGATTCACCAACAAATGATTGTGTACCCATAAACATATGTTAAATTCGACAATGATCTCTTTCACACGCCCACCACAGGCAGCATAAAAAAGGGCCAGTTCAGTATAATTTTCACTTTTCAGATTACCGACACGTCTTTTTATTACTTGCGTTCAAAGATTGCGATCCGGTTCATGCAAAATTAATTCATCCAAACCAAGTGAACATCGAACTAGCAGTGGAAATAACTTCTCTAGGTGGAATCGCGGAAGTTTTGCAGAGTATGACGGACGGATATGTTGGTGTGAGTAATTGCTGACGTGATTCTTTCACTAGGTGAGGCTGTACACGTCTCACAGTTTAAAATTCTCTCCATATGGTGTAGGAAGTATTTTCTATCCATTCTCATGTCGTTTCAGATCTGTAGCAGCGTCAACACGTGTAGGAGAACCGGATGGCTTTTGTTTCGACAGTGTTCATGACCAGTGAGCGAGGTATGTGCGGACGGGGATCTGCGAAGGAGAATGGAACCGACACTACTCGTGCTGGACGCGCTGGACCAGTCAGCCATGTCGGGCGCACAATGAATGAACATAGCTGTTTATCTAGGTCGCGTTGCCGTTTCGAATACACAGTATGGGATCAAAAAATAGTCAACCGCATTGCGTCTTTACAAGAAGTGTATACATTTGAAACCTCCACATCGAGTAACGTCCCCAAATAGACCATCAGCCAGTGTCTAGATGTATATCACCTAATGTACGCCTGCAGAATATTGCCAACAATGTTGACTTCAAACATAATACAATCGTAAAACAAAACTATACAAGTTCTTCTTACCAGACGAATAAGTATGCACACTCTGGTTCAGACTTGAAAGTAAAAAAACAGAGCTCTGTTTCTTCGACTGACATTCCGTATGAAAATGACCAGCAGTCTTGTTCCACCAGAAGGAACTTTCCTATTAATCAAGAATTTTTGTTTCTCCTTCTTCCGGAGCTCCTTCCTGGTTCAAACGCTCCCCCCTCATAGTTGTGTGCAGCCTACTGAGCACGCTTACTAAGCCCTTATTAGTGACGAAGAGATAAACTCCAGTACTACAACCTTTATCAAACAACATTTCCACCACAAGCAACTCCAATTCCATTACAGAAATCTGGTCGTACTGTGCACTTAAGTGCACGTGACACGCGTAGATTTTTAATTTACAACCAATATCCAAAGTGTAACCCGAAGCTGTTCAACTTGTTAAGCCCGATTATATATATATATTTGTCCTAATGTTCGATGGCTTTAGTTACCCGTCGATCGTGAAGGAAAATTGTCAACTGCAAACGGTCCCAAGGTTTGTGGTCAACTCATCAAAACTACCTTGTAGTTGAGTACGTTTGTCAATGAGTTTATGTCGGTTGTGTTGGACCGTATCTTCAAAGGGAAAATGCTTCTTTATCGCAAACCGCCGTTGAGGTCTAGCTTGCCAAACCATCAGAATTCCAGTATTTCTGTCCATAGCAACTCTCCAAATTTGCCTCTTTAATGCTGTTCTCAAGCGACCTTCGAACGGTTAAACACCTCTATCCCCTACAACCAGTCCGTGAACCCAAGAAATTGAGAATAATTCTTAATAGTTTGGCGCTTGGTGTCCATCAGTAGACCGGGTGATTGTCTTTCTTTTTAAGTTTGGAGTACTGGTGAAGACGTTCATTGCTGAGTGCTCGCTTGCTAGAAAAATTCGTAGTTTTCACTATCTCATTGTTCCTGTTGCAGATTTGAAAGCTGCGAATTCTGTTTAAAAAACCCTCTGATTTTCATAGTTTGGTGGATCATCAGACCGGAGCTGCGAGTATTCCATTTCTCGACGAAACACATCAACGCAAAAGGGGGGCTGTTGTGGACCGGAATTTTGGTTTATAAACACATGCCCGTGTGCGGCATGGAAACCACCAATTTGGACAATGAAAATTGTGCTTTGCTGACCGCCCTTTTTCTACAATAGCCCTTCCAACGACTTGATTTGCAGTATATACTTGTTCCCCTGTAGTGGATACGGTTATCATTACAGATCGAACCACATACAAGGTCTTGCTAGAAATGAACAATCGCTAAGTTACTCAGAGTGGTAGTTGGCCTGTTTTTATCCTCAGTGATGAAAAGACATCAGTTATCGACACAGTTTAATAGGTTAACGCATTTGAAACCTTTGGTCCTCAGCTGTCTCTATTTCTGCAAAAATCATCAGTGGAACTTTACGACCTTTGAGGTGGAACAGTGGAGTTTTACGTAATCACTTCCAGATCGTTAGTCACCGCTTCCAAGTAATACTAACGCACATGTAGACTGTCTCACGCGTAACTTTCACCTATTCTTTATAGCATACCGGTGAACTGACCAAGGTACTGAAAAAATGTGAACATTGTTTAAACTACGCCGCATATTGTGCAAACATAAATAGCCGCAAGGAGCTTATAAACATCTACGGTCCATAAACGCTAACTCTGGCAGGATAAGTGGTGTGGTCTGAGGCCGTTACTGTATGAACTATCAACAGTTCATTATGTCCCATATACCTGAGAGAAAAACTTCACTGATAACAAAGCATTTTCTACAGTGTCCTACCTCACGCACTGCCTCAGTCTTTTGTTCGGGTCAGTGACATTCGTTTAGTAGCGAGGAACAGTAATCGGCCCTTCGCTGTCCTCGGTCATGGTCAGTGTGCACATGAAAGACTTTAAAAATACCACGTCCTTATACCTCAGATGATCCACTCACATCTCCAACAGCCTCACTAGGCATCATCTGAGTAGAGCAACAAAAGAAGGAAAGATGCACAGTCATCTTAAGAACACGAGTGTTTCAAACCAAGTGTCTTTCTGTACTGAAGATATAGGCGATACGATTTCGTAGCACTCAGTTTCACATACCGTGGCCACTAATGATAATCATACCGAATTTCAGGTGCTGAAACCACCGTCAAACAGGTTGTGATAATATTATTCAACAATCCCATGCTTCAATTCTGTTAGCTTAACACCCCCAGTTGGATCATCGCCCTGTAAAAGATGAAAAATCCGCTCAAAACCGCTACTTCGCTTTAGCCTCACTCGCATTCCCTACGTTTCCGACTTCACTTAAAACGGACGTGTATGACACAAGTCTGAGAAGCTGTCCAGCTTAGTATGCATATTCTCGAAACACTTGTTGTAAAACCACATTAATAGGTGCGTTATTGCAGACTACTACTATGGTGGTGTGCGACTTCGGGTCCTTCAACACTGCCCTCAGCCACAATCTACAAAGTTCACCTTTGTATCACTCTCTTTTGTGCGCATGCTGCACCATCCTGACTTCCATCTTAGCGCAGGCAGACTGAAGATTGCGACCCTCACTGCCGGTGAGATTTATTCATGCATATGCATCTTTTGGCGAACGCCCTTTGGTGTAAGTGCAGAACAAGCTGAATTTGGTTTCATCAATTCAGAAAACTTCACGCTGTTGCCCGTTGCATTACATGAGTTGAAAAAGAAGACGCGCTCTAATGTCTTTGGTCGTCATGGCATTCGTGTTAAACGCTATATAGTGAATTTTGTTCACGGTTAACACGCGACAATAGAGGCAGCTTCCTACAGCAAAGAACAACAAGTCTTTCCGAAAGAGGCTCGAAGATTCTCTAAAGTCCCAGTTGGTTGCTGTGAGAATTATTTCACTAATTCGCCTGTTCTAATTTCGTCAAAAAATGCATCTTACAGTACCTAGTTGCCTATGTGCACAGTATATCAAATCCGCATGCAACCAATTACAGGCACTTTCGTATTCGACCCCATTCACTTTGGCAACCGTTCGCCAGTCTGAACCTTACTCAAAAGACTTCATTATGCGCGCACGGTTTCCATCAGAGATCCGGCTGTTTTCGCGACTTATGGGCATTTTTCAGTGTAGATTACTAGCACCAAAGAAAACACACATTGCGCTTCACAGCCGTGTGTTCTTATTCTTAGTTTGCTTGCGTGCGTTTGTGTCTCAACTCCGCTTTGACAAGCACGAAAAAATTCGCCTCTATTACAGACGTTCATCGTCCTTTCATTTGATTGAGTCGGTTGACTATTTACCCATGGTGCACACTTACCATACGAACGTCATTCGTGCAGTAACATTAGATGGGGACACCTCTCCAACGGGTCACGTGATCATCCAATCGCTGGTCCAGTGATAGTTTACGATCACAGGTGTGAGGCAGATTCCATGAACAAAAACGTATGACTGAAACAGGCCAGCTTGTCGACAATATTAAGAACTGCAACTTAATGGGAAGGGATACAGCACGATGAGAACGGATCAAATTGTTGTTGTCACACCCAAGTGTACTCTTAGCAGACGTCACAACGTCCGCCGGCTTCAGTTATACACTATTCGTATATGACTTTGATTCGTCCTGGAAATGAACAGATTCCGCATCCACTCGATATTTCTCGCGAACTTGGAGAAGCTGTCGAATTTATAGAAACAGGAAAAGTCAAGAAATGGCAAAGCTATAACTTCCAGCATAAAGGCTACACAAATCATAGTTTGAAAACTAGTGAAAAATGACCGACCGGCAGTTCAACAGTGTTATGCACATTCATCTATCTTTGTGTTCATAGAAGTTTTGTGTTGTCCCTACGGCTGTCCGAGTGAATGGACGATTCAGCAAACTAGGCCAGTTGCCAGGTGCCGTGATAACTTGCTAACTAATGTTTACACGTATACAATTATCCGTGCAAGGCTATACTCATAGTTCCCGACTGATTGTCCATTTCCACATCCAACCGCATGCATAAAGGAACGGTTTCTGTGCGAGATGCATTTGGCATTTGTGTAGGAGAATCCCGTGGTAACGGTAGCCACATTGTGGGACCTTTGCTCATTTGGTCGATCCTAGTCACTTGGTCAAATTCAAGGAGGACTCAGTTGCAAAGAATGTGGATTTCGACTTGATTCGAAAAACTGACAGAATCAGCATGCCCAGAGGTAAAAAGTACTATACCGACCAAGTTACGAAGCCGAGGTGGATACTCACAAATTTCACAATCGGACTCAGTTACAAAGTGCCGATTACCATTAATTCGATCAAAAATGATGAAATTCTGAGGACTAACTGCTGCTGAGATCAGAAGTATCCAGCTGATCAACCCTGTTCCGTGTGCTCGAAATTTCCTGTGCGCATTTATCCTTCTATGGCCCATATTCGGTAAAACGTGTTATAAAGGAAGAAACCCTCAGGTGAGATCACAACAACAGTGTTATCCTTCTAACGGAGTGACGTGTAGACAAGTCGGATCTCAAAGTTCAAGACAAGTTGAATCGGTTACCACAGTATTAGTGTTAAAATAATCCATAAAACAACAGTCACAACAAACTTCAATTGCCACGGGTGAGATTTATAGGCCCAAGGATACAAGTCACAAAATAACACTTGCTCAAGTCTAGCCTGCAAATCCGAAGCCGGCGAGTCAAAGTCTGTGGATAATACATGCATGCGAATTAGATACACATGAACTAATCTGTAGAACGCAACACAGAAGTAAGAGGGTGTGTGGGAACAGACCGGCAAGTGTTCGTATGGTAGTACTTTGGGCTTTGACGTGCAAGCAAAGTACACAACGTCAAAAATGGAAAGATCGAGAGGTGGTGCACAGTAAGCATATTTTCACTGGATGTATCAACGAGGGATTCGCGATATCCGTGAAATGTTGCCAACGGAATTGAAGGAGGAAACATTCGGTCGAAACAAAAATGCACCCGCAGTTTAAGGATCGAGGAAATTTTTCATCCAAGCACACGGGTCCGTAACAGACGTAGTTTCGAATAACTACATATTTTCCAGCAAACACACAGTCTTCAATCTCTGCTGTTCAACGTTTTACCAACTCTGAAGAATTTTTTCACATTTGGACGCAAAAGGTAGTTTGTCGAACTGTTTGTCTCCGGCTGTTTATCGTCTAGTCATTACACAATAAGCTACATCATCGTAGTTGCCAAAAGAGCCAAGTCAGCAACAGTCTTTCACAATTACGATGAAACCACTTTTAACCAGAAAAAATTAACTACCTAACGTGACCTTCAAAGTCACCAGATGTATAACGGGAGCCATAATGTTTTAGTTAACGTGGTGAGCAAAAAAGTAAAATAGGTCTTGCCTGCTAATTCGCTCCTCCCAATCTGCAATAACATCACGAAAACCTTGGTAAGTAGGTGGTCAGGTAAAACATGTGTCCTGCAATTAACCGCGATAGTTCACCATAATGTTTACTGCCACCATTCACTGTTGTATGGGTGCGTTCTTACATTCTGTGACATTGACTGGGTCTGCTGAAAGACTCACAGTGTGGTGCATCGGGTACTTCCCAATTACGCTTCTTTAATACATCTGTTTTGATGAGCTCGTTGAACACTACGTCCGAATGTACCTCTGACCAAGAACGCCTGGTGAAATGCCAAACATCTGTGAGATGGATATTGCTACTATTACTATCGTTTTTCAGCCTCCACTTCCACCCCCATCAAAACGTAGTCCAACAATAATTTGTTGAATTCTCACTTGAAAGATCAAATGAAACGTCAAGTGGGAGAACGGAGATGGTGATTGCAAGCAAAAACGTCAGTTTGATGTGAAACTGTTAAAATCCTGCGACATCTGTCCTATCGTTATAAGCCTGCAAAAAATTAGTACGCATGGCCAAGCAACCTTGATAAGGCGGGCGCTTTCATAATACACTGACCCAATACATGGGCCCAAGAGCAAACCAAACGCACGTAAACTCATGTACATAAGAATAATATAAGATGTACAGTGTATCGTAAGGCGTCATTTAAGCTTGTTGAACCTGTGATCAAAACACATAAATTGTCGTGTTAATGATCTGAGGACAACGCTGAACATGTTTCGTAGCCAAATCTGCTTTAGTTAATTCGTTGATTTGTTTCTTCTTTTGGTAAATGTGCAAATTTAGACGGTAGTTTTGCCTTGTTTGATTTAATACGCTGTTTAGGCCTTTTCATGGTCAGTCTGATTAGCATTGACGTAACGCGCAGTCGAAACCAACAAGCTCGCGGATTGAATTTGAATTGTGTAACAGAGCGTGTTAACGTCTTGTTGGCACCATCTCAGTCTTCCTTTGTGTAAGTTTTGTACGACTTGGTGAAACTTTGGTTCANTGTTGAATTCTCACTTGAAAGATCAAATGAAACGTCAAGTGGGAGAACGGAGATGGTGATTGCAAGCAAAAACGTCAGTTTGATGTGAAACTGTTAAAATCCTGCGACATCTGTCCTATCGTTATAAGCCTGCAAAAAATTAGTACGCATGGCCAAGCAACCTTGATAAGGCGGGCGCTTTCATAATACACTGACCCAATACATGGGCCCAAGAGCAAACCAAACGCACGTAAACTCATGTACATAAGAATAATATAAGATGTACAGTGTATCGTAAGGCGTCATTTAAGCTTGTTGAACCTGTGATCAAAACACATAAATTGTCGTGTTAATGATCTGAGGACAACGCTGAACATGTTTCGTAGCCAAATCTGCTTTAGTTAATTCGTTGATTTGTTTCTTCTTTTGGTAAATGTGCAAATTTAGACGGTAGTTTTGCCTTGTTTGATTTAATACGCTGTTTAGGCCTTTTCATGGTCAGTCTGATTAGCATTGACGTAACGCGCAGTCGAAACCAACAAGCTCGCGGATTGAATTTGAATTGTGTAACAGAGCGTGTTAACGTCTTGTTGGCACCATCTCAGTCTTCCTTTGTGTAAGTTTTGTACGACTTGGTGAAACTTTGGTTCATGCTCGTTTATGTTGTTTTCTTTCATAAGACTGTTGTCAGAACTTCTCATTTGAAAGAACGCTGTCACCTGATGTCCCCCCGTTGCGTCATAGTTGTTTCGCAAGTGTTACAGCATTCAGAGTGAAAACGGTCACCTTATATGTTACAGTGGTTGGGGTATTTTCGGTTTGATGCTGGAGTGGTGTCTATTATAGCCTCATTTCATCACTAGTTCAACGTTATCCCTGTTATTTCTTGTAACCTTCATTAACACACATTTCTTTTAATCAATTTTATCAGTTCATTTGCTAAAAACCAATTTCCTAAAAGTTTCTTTAGTTACGATCGGTTTTTTCTATTTCTGCTTACATCGTTGCTTATTCCGATCCGCTTGACTCTATACGACTCATGAGACCGAACAGAATTTAAGTACAGAAACAAAACGCATCATTTTGAACGGAACGCCGAAAACACTACAAAATACATTATCGCCGACAACCTGTGTGATCACAGATCATCGCGATCATTGCAGGCACGAAATGTGCATTGTTTAGTGATAATTGAATTGTTTCCTTTCTTCTGAATTTGTTTTTCACCAGTGATTTGAGGCTGGCTCGTTTTGTTATTATCCTGTTTTAACAAAGTAATTTCAGATAGATGTCAAGGTTACTTGAACCTCTTCGCAAGACAGGTTGACGTGTGACTGAATGGACGTTGTTGAGCAACCACAATAGTTATCGTTTGTTACAATTTATAGAATACCCCTTTGCTCATCGAAATCAAGATGTGGTTAATAAGTCGCAATTCTTCACCAAACGAACACGATAACGTCTGGTTTGACTCGTACAGAAAAAAACACAACAGACTAACAACAGGAATCGGTAACAGATGTCACAGTAGAAACGTTCAACCATTTGGAGCTGGTTCATGGGTGAACCAATTCATTCCAGAAATATGGATCTAGAGAATTGCAGGCGAAATATTTACCGTGAAACGACCGTGATCGTTCAGCGTACGTTTCGGCAGTTTCTTGCCATTAAGAATGCAGTCGAGCTTAACCCGTTTCTTAACAATCAGAACAAGAAGAACGTGTTTCACCGCAGCGATAAAACAGTTACATTTTATTACTGATGTATTATTTCACCATGTTCAGGTTATTCCGGTAAGCTATCGGTGCCGAGAGTAAGCTAGTTGTACAGCTTCCACGTTGACGATTAATACGGTAAACCATAAGCCTGTTCGGGTTGAATCCCTAATAAGATTCGAATAGAAAAACGTATTTTATTTCTGTTTCCCTGCTTTAAGCGATCAGTTATCACCGGTGTAATCAAACATTTTATTCGAAGCCGTTACTTGTGAAATCGGACTGACTTCTCAAACTTCACCCTAGAGTATCGCGATCAAAAGACCGGAAACTGGATAACAAAAGACTAAGTGTATGACACGTGTGTTTCATACGTTCGTGCAGAAAGATCCTAATAAACCGGATAGGTTAATCAGTAACACTGCATAACCGTCACGTCCGAAGGAGATACAGTTAAATCTGAATATTCTGTTTTTTTTCCGCTGAACCAAAATAACGGGTGCTTGCATCGAGATAACTTGCAATCATATCGCGTGATTAGGTCGCAGCACTTTAAGTCCGACACTAGATTTCCCTTTTTTTCAGACCAATTTGCGCATCACACCGGAAACCCCATCGAGAATTTTTGCGACTACTGAACAAAGAGGAGTTTTATGCAACACAGTAGCCTTAACAATTTTTTGGAAGTAGCTTGTATTACTATGCTGATCACTTATATCGATAAACAGATTTAAACTGCAACAAGAAGAATCATGCAGATGACCAGAGTATATAGTAGCAAGGCTCTCCATAAATACCGATGATTTTGTCTTAATAAATCTAACGTACATTCTTGTTTTTAAGATGGGTGTTTTGATCCATATGTGCTACGATACTTCACAAGTAAAAGCTGATCATCTGGCAGTGAACACAATCACATTCTGAATTCCATCATAGTCCATACTTATTCTTATATCCAACTTACTACAGAAACGTTCTCCATATGTACCGTAATAACTTGTCCATGTTGTATTATCTTCCATGTTGTACCGCAGCTTCTCTGTTGTTACAGGAACCTCCAAACAAGTAACTGTGCTAACAGATGGCCGGTGACAAGCTGGAATGTTTGAAACAACCAATACTTTAACAACGCCTGGCTAGTGAATCAGTCTCTTCAAGTGATATGTCGTTGGCTGTTAACCACCTCGTTACGACTGATAGTAAAGCTGACTTAGTTGTACTACTAAATAAAAATAATCTGAGGTTACTAGTCTTCAGTTAAATTGTCTGTTCGAACTTACACTCTGGCATTGTGCACACATAAGTGTTCGACGTTAGATCATTCTTTTCTTGGTTTTATCCTAATTAGAACCGTCGCACATTTGTCCATACACTCTCTGTCTCTATACTACTAATTCACATAGCCTGGTGGTCTTAATTTTGCAAATGATCAGTAAACTAAATGTTAACTTATATGTTTTCTTCCGCTCCACTCAATTAGGCATATATGTCGAAAAGACTGCCGGTTAGGAATACAACAGTAGTTAGTCACATACATTCACATAACCATATTCATGATGGTGAATGTTCGGTAATTTTCGACTTCAATATTCTTTGTGAAAAACTGGTTATCTCTGAATACCACTACGATCTCCTAAATGTACATCATAAAATAAGACCAGTTTCAGCACCCCAGTGCAGAATTATTAAAACGCTTTTTAACCAGCTGGCCTGTAGTCATCTTTGCATTTCTAAAGGCAACACCGCTGCTATTCGAACAAAATGAGCTTAAATGATTGGTTATTTTTCTCAAATCGATGCACACACGCACATTCACTTACACCACTCAGGGTCATGACGACCTTACGATCCATTGGTGTTTCCCGTCTCGCCGGTCTATGAAACCGTGATAAACGATAATCGTCCCCAAAACTCCCGGCAGGCTGTTAACAGAACTGTTGGGCGTGTGCACACACTCGATTGCATGTCCGGTCTACATTGGGGAATGTCAGCGTGTAGATACGCGTGGGTGGATCATGCACCGCGATCGGTAAGCTGCCTAACCGACTGCACCCTAACTAGGATGACCAAAAGGTGTTATCGTTAATTCCCCTGCGACTAAAATGAACATAAAAACGACGGTCGAAATTGCTTTGCGCCTCCATTAACAGCATGATGATGACATCCAACGGTTAATCAGTGTGTGCCCACATGTCTGTTCGTCAGACAAATTTCATTTGTTTATTCGCTAAACCGGTTACTTTTCGATCTACGGGCAAATAATTCGAGAAAATCGGCGTTGTGGAGTCGTTTATTTGTCAACTCTATCCCTACCTTATGGAGATTCGCCAGAGTCTCGAGGCAAATTTCTTGACCTGCAGGCATTGTCATCAACCGTACCGGAAACCCAAGGTCCTAGTATGCCTACACACTTTCTGTCAAGCGTGCCTCGAGCAAATGGTGGCTCAAAAGGACGCGGAAAATGAGGCTAAGGAGTTAGAGGCGACGAAACGTTATCTGAGCGCATCTAACTCAATCACAGACTATCGAAGTGGCTACCGAAAAAAGTGGTCCAGCAAGTTCCGAAACGGGGCTTATGATCCATACTCAACGTCAAATTACAGTGGAGGCTCACGATATCCATTGTGGACCAGTTCACGTCCGAAGAATGTCACCTGTCCAGTGTGTGAGAAAGAGACGGCTCTACCAAGCGGAGGCGTGGCCGATTTGCCCACCGACCAATTGGCTGACCGGCTTGCATCAATGGTGGACCGTATGCCAACATTTCCTGTGTGTGATGTTTGTACTAAGCAGCTGTTACTCACGGATAGCATGGAAAATTCAGACATACAGACTTCACAATCATCAAACAACGCCAATTCAAGCACAGCAAACTACGAACATAGCAGTAGTAAAATCTCATCCTACACATCACTCAATCGAACCAACGGTAGGGACGACAGTTATTCTTCGGATGAATCTGGCCAGGATGGATCCATCTTGGAAGCGAACCGATCTAATAGGCTTGTACAAAACGGTCATCTAAAAGTAGGAAATAATCACACCTCCCGCCGACGTCTACTGTCATCTACGTCCACTAAGAGCGGTCATCAACGGTCAAGAGCAAGGGCTGCATCTTCTGACAAATCAAGTTTGGATAACGGACCTCGTCCGGCAAATGCTGCTTGTCTTGAGTGTGCTAAACGATTGTGTGCCAGTTGTCGGGACACGCATGCAAAAATGGCGGTGACTGCCAATCACGTGTTGATACGTGTGGAACAAATGGACGACCTTAAGTGCAATCGACACCCGCGTGAACTGAGACGTTTCTTCTGCCTGACTTGCAGGATGTACATCTGTATCGTTTGCACTTTCGAGACTAGTTCCGATGGAAGTGGACGCGAATCTTCTACGGGCACAAATGGTCATGCTGAGCATGAGATCATGTCTATTCGAGAGGCTGTTACTGCCTATCAAAATCAGTTGAGTAGAGACAGCGCCTCTACTCAAGCACACATTAACCAAATAGAGTCACTGCTCAACAGTTTACAGGTTTGTGAAATGGAAATGCAAAATTTATATGCGGCAATCGATTCTGGAGGTAAGTTCATCGAAGATCAGTTGCACATACAACAACGCAAGCTAAAAGATCGAGTGGACACTCTGGCAGGAATTCCCTTGGAAATACTTAGCAACGAATGCAAACGTTTAAATCGTGCTACAAACGAATGGTATGAATTTTTGAATGACGATCGAATTACTAGTCGACTGGACTTGATGGATCCACTGGAGGCCTTAACTGAGGCCGGTCCTATGTTAGATAGAGTGAACAGATGCCTCAGAGCAGCTTCTGAACCGTTGAACAAAGAAATGGCTAGACAACCTTTCCTGCAACATCTGAAGGCCGCAGAAGCCAGTGTTCTCAATAACGATGACAGCGGATTGGTTTCCAGTCAATCCGTGTCGCCGGCCAGTCGTTCAGACAGCACAGACAAGATAGCCAACTCAAGAGCTAACTATTGGCGGGCCTGTTTAGGTAAATTTCGACCGGTTCCTTTCGATTTCGGACGTATTGTGACCGATAAAGAATTGGCAGCAGAAGCCAAGGCCAAAGCGGCCCGCAGGGTTACAACTTGCGTGCAAACCGGGCCCGAATTAATTAGATCGTTACCGCCTCCTAAGGGTGCACAGCGTCATAGAGCAGTACAAATCAATTTTCTTGGTGCCAATCTGGATGATCGGGGTGTTCAGACAGAGCCCTGTTATATCGGAAATATGAAACCAAACAGAGTCGATGTGGGCACGCAATACCAGAGTTCGGACGTCAACCCACCGGTCAGCATGTACAGATCGTTAAAACAGATACTGGTGCAAAAATAGAAGTTTCCGAATGACACCGAACGTGGGAGATTTGCAAATATCGTCAGTGAACGTTAACCTACGGTGACTTTGGACATCTTAGGGTATTCGCATGCTTTGGGACACCTCATTAGGGGATAATATCCCTACCACAGTATCGTTAAGTACTTCTTGGACATACTCATACATACACCTACAAGAAAACGCGAGCATACACTCATTTACACGTTGGCTAGTTTATGTCTATAGCCAGTATCGTGTATATCCTTCTGTTCTGATGTTCAGTACTGATTTTTGCGTAGGATTAGTTCTTTCAGAGCACATAAGATGTCATTCCTTTGGTGAGTCAATTTTTTGTTCTACGCACTCGCGTTGTTTTCTTTGTCTGTTGAATTGTGTGGAGAAATTTTCGAAAATAAAACTTCCAGCTTTCGTCAGATTCATAAGAGACTTCCGTAGTGTGCCCTACATTAATCAGTTTGTTCAAGTTCGTATCAGTTGTAGTTTACGTATATGCTCAACTGTTTACCGGAGCATAAAACGTCATCACTTTGAAATCGCTTTCATGGCATAAAAAATTGACGTTCGCGTAACCAACTAACTAACCGTAAACTGTAGTACCGACGGTAATATTTAACATGTTTCTTCTTCGAAACAAAGGTTTTGACTACTGTTAGAGATGTATTCCGGTGCGGTTGTGAAAAACTCTGCTACCTAATGGCACTATGCACACAATTATAGGGTCAGAGTTGCGATTAACCACCGTAAAATACCATGACACAATTTGTATCAATTAACTTGAAATGCGTGTTATGAGGACCATCGGTTGAACGATCCCCAAGAAGAGTGTGGTCTGAGTGACTTTATGCGTTCTACACGAAGATATAAAACGTGAACAGACGATTGAAGACAACATAGTTAGTAAGCCTTATCCTAGTAATCCATGCTCGATGCAGAACTATACGCAACGCAGACAGCCGTCTCAGCCGATAAAACACCTTTATAAGGAAAAGCACAATAGGAATAGTTCATTCGTAGATTAAACGCATGAAATAGTAAGCACTGCGATATTAAATGAACGATTACGCGAAACACGGTAATGTGATACCCTAAACAACCGGACAGGTTAAGACGGTGGAACTGATTGCAACTGACTTCATTGCTACTCATAAGTGATTACCGATGCATTGGTAAATACGCTGGATTTGTCTGCCTAGTTAACTAACAAAAAAATTATCGTCATGATTAAAAAATTCACTAAACAAATACTATTTATGGATTCAACGAGAATTCGATTTGTTCTACTGAGTTCGTAATCAGGTAGTCAAAGTTTTATATTACGCATTTTGAGCAAAATGTACAGTGACATGCGATTCCTTCAAGTCGTCTGCAACTCTATTACAGATTATTGATATTTTATGAGCCTAATAACGTGTTTGCTAGTCTTCAAATATCACAGTACACAGTTTGTACCATCAGTGAGTAAAAAAATACGTTGTTCGTAAGTTATTTGTGTTAACAGAAACTGTTAACTAAATAATGAAAGCTGATAGTAAATAATAAATTCGTAGACAGACACTACTGAATAGTTAATAACAATCAGTTCTATCTAGTCAAGTAAAAGTTCACATTCTCGTGCAACGAGGCATGATTTTGTCCAGAGAAGTAGAAAGTAGGTTACAAATGAGGTTGTTACTACGGTGAATATCTGATGGGTTACAGCATAGACTATGAGGTTGTTCCGATTTTACTGACGGTCACTGTAGATTTAAGCCGCTGGTCAAGTTGCCGAACCGGTCCTGTTCGCTCACGATGATTTATCTTGTCAACACAGCACGCGACAACTAAATCTGAGACTGACATGCGTACCAAGAATTATTCTAACCATCATTTATTACCATGGTTGCGCGCGATCCACTTGTTTCGTATTGGGTCGATTAATGAGTGCGTTGATGAAGCATCGGTCCACTGAAACATGACATTTATTAAGCACTCGATGGAGACGTCTACCTAGAGAGCAGATGAGAAGAGACATTTTTAAGTAGGAAATAACCAAACGTAAATAGAGTAGATTGTTGCTAAACATTTTTATATTGGAAGCATAGAATAAAGGAATGAACTCTACTTCGGAAAATGTCTTGCACCGTATTCTGTTTACGATCTATCTGACACCAATCAACTGTTCTGTCAAACACATCTGTCCATAGGAAAATTTTCCTGTACTTTTGTTTAGTTACCGAATGCAAATCAAAACTGTCACTGTGCAAGCCATCATGCGCTAAGCCAAGTCAGGCTGGTTCCAAACTTCGCTCTAACAAGCGAGGTTCTCCTTCTGTTCATGAGTTGTGCTCAAGTAGAACGGGAACAAATTCCAATTAACTATTGATAAGGCTGCCCCAGTGTTCTCTGAGGTTATATAAGAACAAAGAATTCTAGTAATTTAACCACGTTTAACCACATAACCATGGTTATCCAGATATTTCTCACAATCACAGAGATTAATGCAACGAAAAAACACAACTCGGACTCTTTAAAACACTAGACAATTGAACTTATGAGTATGCAATCAGATAGTGGTATAATAACAAAGTAAGCATTACTGATGAGTAGTAGGGAATTTGGTTTATTTTCAAGTTGACCATCACTCACATTTGATCGAAGCGTTCGTATTCAGATAGATTTTCAAGCCAGCCTCTTTTGAATAGAAGCACTAGATTCGAGTTTCGCTTTCATTAGAGCCCGTCAGTAGTGCATATCCCTGCCACGGCCGGGATTTCAACTCCGGTTGCCATTCCAATCATGAGGCAACCGTATTGACCACTGCGCCATTGACCTCACATTAGGCACGACCGAATTATCAAATCCGAACGCTCAACCACTCTCGCTTGTGAGCAATGGACAGGTTGCCCGATCGTCTCGAGAGGAGACAGTTACTGCCTGTTAACTCCAATCGATAACCCCACGAACAGGATTTCCAAGACATGTCGAAATCACTGATCTCATTAAAAGTGCAAAGCGATGTTTGACGTTACTGATGAGTAGTCAGGTATTTAGTTTGTTTTCAAGCTGAACATTACCCACATTTGTTTGAATCCCGGTCGTGACGAGCTTTAATGAGAGTGAATCCCGAGTCAAGTGTTTCTTTCCGTGTCTTGTGCCTCTTTTCGAAAGAGGCGGGTTGCAAATTCTATCTGAATGCAAACGCTGCAATCAAAAGTGAGTGATGTTCAACTTGAAATTAAGTATTCATCGAGTGTTTTAGGCAAAGGATGATCCCCTGTATATGTGTATGTACTTTCATTTTGAAAGGTAAATTGTCCACACCGATCAGTTCACGGGCGTATGCAGTAGCCAAAAATGTCCCTACTAATCTTGCTACTGCCATCTTGAGCCTCCATTCATATCTACCGCGGACCATTCACCTCTGCTTGGAACTGCGCATGATAACTCCCTTTCAAACATGACGAATGGTAATCTGAATAATTTGCTTTTATTCGAATATTAATTCATGCTCGTTCGGCAGTGCATTTCAGTTAGTAGTCCCTGAGGTTTTTAATTCTTATAGACTACGCGTTGAAAGTTTTCCAAAAGTGAACGTATCTGCCGTATTCAGACAAACCAGACGCCCAACAATTTCAGGTATCAGTGTTACCATAATTGATTGTGATTAATAAGTCCTAGATATCTGGATAAATCACCAGACTGAATGTCGGTCTAATTTGGCAAGCTCCTAGCTCTATATGTGAAACATCTCATCTGTACTTAATTCATTAGAAATACTTGATGGTTCAGAGATCCTCGGCTAGAAAAATGGAGGATTTTTATGGAATATTTACAGGTAGGTTAAGGTGTATCGTGAAACCGCTGACAAGTATCTTCCAAGTGCCCATGAGAAATGAGTTTAGTGAATTTCTATATTATTTTACGTAGGTTTCTCAGGTCTGTTTGTTCAACGAGACGTTAGAAGGAAACAGATTGCGCTTGTAGTGAACCAAATCAAATCATTTCAAAGCCATATCGAAAGCTGATTTATGATCCGCTCATAGGAGTTAGCATGTCAAGAAAGGAAAAGAGGGGAAAGGAAGAGAGGAGAAAAATCTAAACGCAACGATCTGCTACCTGCTACTATGAAATGCTTACTGAGGATACTGTCAATGGTCTGTCTATTGTTTAGATAAGCAATCAACTCAGTTTTAGTGATAATTTTTTCGGTTGAAGATGTTGAAGTTCATAATTTAGAGTATTTTAATTTACGCAAACTGTGCGCAAACTTATTTTTTCATATATTCAACGTTGTTTGCCTTAATTCTGACGGTTGTCTATTTCTGAACACATTACCGCTGCGTCTGGTTGGTATATCAGGATCTTCTGCATTGCGGAATTCAACAGCTTTCCTGCCTGAACAGCAAACCAATCAAATTTATTACGATTCATTATCTAATACGAAGCACGCTTCTGCTAAATATTGTTTGTTCAACATAGGAATTCACCTCAAAAAGTCAGTCGTCTCGCTGCATTACTTGCACCGTATCGGGCTCACAGATTAATGGGATACTGGCACAGCACACCGGGAAACCTAATGGAAGTGAGAATATGACTTATAGTGAACACCGTGGACCATCGTCTTTGCGTACTTCTCAGCTGTAATGAAAACAAGGTAGCACACATTCAACAGTTCTGTTCCCGATAGAACAAAGTCCGTAACTGTTTACTGCACTACCCCCAGGTACATCTGATATACAACAAACGAAAAATGAGAAAGGTCTACTTCACATTTATTTTTTAATGAGCTCTATTGCAAACGTATGAGACATTCGAAAAGACAAGTGACTGCTGGCAGACGAGGTTCCAAGATCCATATCAGTCAATACCAATAGTTACAGCACCCATCATTTCCTGTCTTCTCCCTGTTCTACTCGAAAACCCTTTGTTATCATTCGAAATCATTTGGTTGTGGTTTATTACCGGTTTTTAAGTCTATATAACTACTTTCTGAAATAAGTAAATCAAAGGAACTTGGTTTTGTTGTGTATCATGTGACGACAACTACATCTGTATTCGTTGTTGAGCATGATAAATACCCATCAACGTGACCAACTATAAGAATCGGTGTAAACACGTGGTTAAGTACATTTAATCTATGAATGCAGAACACAGACTGGAAGCCGTTAAATTTTTTTATATGTTGGCCATTCCAGCCTCTCTCAACTGGATACCACTTCGAAATACTGTATATTTCATGTTGTACGCGAAATCTCTGATGTCAGGGTTTAGTGTAGTCAATACTATGCCTACCGTGGTTGTCATAAGTTGTTTACAGGAGCGGATGAAAATTAGTGTGATCATGAAGTTTAGCATCTTGTGAAGTTTGCTGTTTTGTTGCATTAACAACAAAGGAATTTCCTAATCAGTGAACCAAACATTAAGTTAAAACTGCCGGTTTCATGCCAGCTTCCTGAGAAATTATCAAACAACAAGGATCTTCAATGAGTTCCATAACATTTATGGTAACTTTCCTTACGTTGCCAAGCACTGTAATATAACTGACCCCAAGGCCCCTAAGTTTCGGTGGGTTGGAAATGATCCGGAGGATGTAGGAACACTGCAGAATGAACTAGATTTCACCACCCGATGATCTACGGACACCTTGCTTTTTAACTTAAGGTTATGTCTCATAACCATCATGACTGTGCTGACAGCCAGTTTGAAAACATTAAACAATGCTTCCCTTTACTCGAACGAGATCCAGGAACTCAGGTAACAGAAAACTTTTGAATCAGTGACTAAAAATAAGGGATTAGAATCACTTCGATTAATAAGGACTTAAAGAAACGATCATCTTGAAATATTCTGAACCGTGTATAACTTTAAATTCCATTACACATCGAAACGAACAGATGCCTAGTTAACAATACCGGACATTACGTTAACTTGACCAATTTATCACTTCACTACTTAAGCGGTATTCCAGGACAGTAAACATTATCGCCGATATATTCGCCTCATCATTGCCGGTTTTGTTTATTAGCTGTAGGTCAGTGTTTTTCAAAATGAACAATACAATTCGCTAGGAGATGAACTGATAATATTTGGAGACTACAGCGAGGATTTTGTCGGGAGTCAAGTTCTTTATAGTTTCGAAAACTTAGTTCTACAACATCTAGATGACATTCACCCTAGAGGTTATGAGGTGATGCAGTTAAGGCACACACACACCGCTTGTAAATTTATTCAGTTGTACCAAATCATGTTGGTACTTTTCTATCTCTAACGTCTGCGTAAAGCAACTGGAATTAGTTTGCCAATGACACCTTATTTGGGGTGGTAAGGGGCGGTAAACTAAAGAAGCTCGGGCACTCGTGTTGCTAAGAAATTTGGCCTGCTGTCTGCTAAAGTTTACGGACGTCCGACTCAAACAGCCGGAGAATGAAATGAGCGCAATACTATGCATACAGAACCATTCGGTTGACGTGATCAACTAGGTTGAACGCACTGTTTATCAGTGTTGTCCCAGGTGGGTCTATTGCCAAATTTATCACTTTCGTCGATTGGCACATGTGTGAAACAGCCCACTGTACCTATCAGTTCTCTCATCACGCTCTCAAAGACCAATAAAAGCGCATATACCTCAGAAAGCTATTCTGCTTTGCGTCATTGTTCAAAGTTGGCATGAAACCGAGTCACTTGTTTTGTCCACACGTCCTCTTGTTCACATCCACGCACTTTTATCTTACAACCAACAATCGTCCGATAGAATCTAGTGAACAACCGACACTGTCAAAAACACATAAACGAAAGTTATTCTCTCTCCGTAAAATGAGTAGATAACGTCGCTGATGTACGGTGTCCATACTCATGATGATCATGGTGGCTTTCGCTGTTGGTTTGGCCCAAATGTGACTGTGTGGCTCGATGCGCCTGTAAAAATCGACTGAAAGCCAGTATAACACAAGTTTATCAAAAGGTTACCTTCTCGGTTCGTCAGATTGTCCTAGCAACCGTTCTAGAGATAAAGTGCACTAGCTTGATTGCTCAAACGATGTCAGAGCTTACAGAATCATTGACCAAGTGGAAAAAGGATGGTACATCATGGTGACTGTTGTTTATTTGTTTAGTCTGGTGAGTTCAACCAATCTGCTTGTGGTGCGTTGTTTGGAGAACCTGGCTGTGTGACGAACTGCCTAGCTCCTCCGTTATTCTAATCAATCAAATACTTTGTGAGTTAGACATTTTATTGTGGTTTCCTTATTCAGATATGTTTTCTACATGTTTTTATCGTAGAAAAGTATGGATTCCAGTTTGGCTATTGTTACAGTTACTCGATATCATGACTGGAATGTGAACCGCTATTCATGTGCTCCAAAACCATCTTACTGACCACTGCTCCAGTAACTTCCTGTTAAGAACGATTAAATTATTACGTCAGAATGTGTACTCAAAGTTGGTTATGCTCGACGGCCTGGCTACCGTGTATTCGAAAAGACAGACGAAGTTATTGCCCTGCCAACAATGGTGTGTGATTTCGAAATTATGACTTCTTTGGGGACTATTAAACAATGTGTAACTTCAGGTGTACTCTACCATCTGAAGCAGTAAGGTGGTGAACTGTTCAAAGCTTCCTTTGCCTGTTTAGACCTTTAGTAAAATTCTGTAGTCTGCCATAATGCCACATGTTTTTCTGCGCTTCTATCATACCTTTATATCAGTGAAGAAATATAGTGTTGGAGTGATACATCTCTGATAATGTATCAGCCAGAAGCAATTAACCCAGTTGACACACGTAGAACTAAGATGGAATACCGAATTTCAGTAAATCATGTGTCTTGAAGAAACAAATACAAGACATTAACGTGCACTCAGCTTTTGCACCTTGTGAAATCTGGCTCCACTGTTTGCAGTGAACTCTCCACTGGTGGCATCTTTTCGTTGTGATGATCTGCAAAACTCCTTATATGTTCGTAAGCTGTAGTATGCAAGCTTAATTTTTGGAGTATTTATTTGCTTACTGAAGAAATCTGGTACACCATGATGGTGCATAGGAAATATGTCACATACAGTTTATGGGAATCCCAAATGATAACTAGGTAGATCGTGGCAGCGTACAGCCTACACCCTTAGTGTCGGGTAATCCCACTTCTCAGAGGAGCATTTATAGGACAATAATTCTTTCACTTAGTCCTTAGGATCTCATGTGCAATTCCTAGTATGAATATCCCCGACCAAATCACACTGTGTACTTGTTGATTCCTCATCGAATTCGTGTAGCTGGCCGCTTTGCCCCTTTTTGCGATGTGTTTTGGACCGGGGCGTGAAAACACGTGAGCAGTTTTATTCTGTCCCTCTTCCCGATGTATCACGTGAAACACTGAAAAGTTAACTAGCAACAAATGTCATTTACTTTCACTGATGCACAATGTCCAATAAACAGAGAAAGAATGGCCTTCAACAACTGCTCTGAATGAATCGCGTGTCCCCCAAACATATGCGGATGTCCGAGTTTCACAGCACTGCAAATTAGCAAAACACGTCCGTTAGTGTGTTCGATGCTGAAGAGGGTAAACGCCGAAAAAACGAGAGACATTCGTCCTTTCCTACAGGAGGCTCTTGGAGAGTGCGTAGTTCCTCAAGTAAACAACCTGTCAATATGTCCTACTTATAAGAACCAGCTGTCAAAAACATCGTTCGTTCTAATTCGTTTTTATTTCCAGGCGACTATTTTGTGTTACTTAGAAGTAATGCGATAATATACTCATTTAGACAAAAATCGAGGAGATGCATATAGAGTGATAATCATTAATAAATTTTTGCTTGACGTAGCTGCAACATGCCTCAAGAAATTGTTCACAGCTACCTTCAACGCAAAAGTTATCCTAACCAAAAATCCTCTACTGCTTTCCAGCTATATACATGATGATCAGTAGAATTCACAGAATTCAAAAAAGGTTTTAAAAATTTACAAACTCATGTGTACATCTGAAGCTGCGGCAGTTAAGTTGGAGCGATTTGAGCGATCAACAATTGAATTCGATTTCATCACGCTAACGATAATAAGATGGCGGATGGGAAGCTTCAGAGAAATAGGAAGATAAACTTAATGACAACCTTTCAGACATACTAAAAAAAGCACTTCCGTCGGTAACAAATACACGTTGCCTAACACTAACAGTGCAAGGTGGACCTCATGTCCATTCTACCATACAGACTTTTATGGTCAAACTGCCAGAGAACCGGACTTGGTGTCCTGAGTGTGAGCGTCAAGTCTGTGATTGAGGTTCCCTACTAAGGGTGTGTTTATGACAGAGTCAACCATACCGTTCGGAGTGTTAGAGTTCGGATACCAAAAGATGTTTTTAATTAATACGATGTATTTAATAGTATAACCTTAGCATTCGAAACAATGACAGAGACATTGTCAGATGAAACACTCGTCGTACTATCTAGGCGGCGGACACACGCAGAAAGCTGAAAAATTCCACATTCGGAAACGGTTACTTGCTTAACCCATTGCGACTTATTAAATCGATATGTCAACCGCCCCGGTTGGCCTTCCTCAGGAGTGTCGTACTCAAGAATTTGTGTAAGGAAGGCCATCTGAAATGGCTCAAACCGCTTGACCCAACGTGTACTAAATTTGGTAGTGGTATCTCACGTTTTCGGGATGCTTAAGTCATCCCATTATGTGTGTAATCTATGAATGGCACCATACTTACTGCTTCAGGTAGTGGGGCATCGATAGCCTTATACACACAGGTTGATTAGTTTAGATGGTTCTGATCAAATAATTGTTTTTTCGATCGAGCGAAACATCTATCTGACTGATCTAAAATAGACTTACAGTAGCCTATCACACATAAAAGATGCTGTTTGAACAAACAGCCCAGTGCTGGCTTTTCTGCTGCCGTGTAACACAGTAGTACAACACATAACAGCGCGTTCTCTTTCGTGTCCTTTCTGTGATAGCTGCTATACACAGTTCGAGCTGGAAGTCGATAAGCCACAAGTCGTTTGCCTTGTCGAGAAGTGAAATGACAGTGAGATGTGGCAGTCGGTATTCAACATAGCAGGTATGTTTTTAGAGGACTCGTTAGATGGGAAAACCAAGGTCAACATACTCCGTTTCGGTTTGGTACAGTCATCTCACATCAAGTTGGCGCCAAGAAGAAGTATTGTGAACTCCAAACTGATTATCGTTCTGTCAACCCTGCCTTATCACTTCGGTACCTCGACTGATTATGCTCATCTTTACCATTTTGTCACATCTCGTAAAAATAAGATCGAATATTTACGAGTGCATGATTTGTTCTTCTTCCGTGATCTAAATGATACTGGAGGAAAGCTAGCCATCACAGCTGACCTCACTTGCGGTAATGAGAGCTGCCGTGGTCTAAGTTCACTGGTTCTTCTACATTCACATCCAGGTAGCGTTCACAAAGAAGCAAACGAGATTAAAGGTAAATTTTGATATTGACAATAATTTTCTTGGTACACCAGAAATATTAATCCGTACAACAATGTTGCATTTGTAGCTAGTAGCGGGAACTTTTTCACCGTCACTATCTGAAACCGTGGAATGCGGTCGCGTAAGTTTCGTTTATCTTTTTATGTCACCGAAGCTCGTTCACTCAGCTGCTTAAAAATTAACTCGGTTTACTGTCTTCTTGATCAAACCCTTCGGAACATCACGCGGAAACAGAACGAAAAATTGTGTAAGTACTCCAGAAAAGCATAAATATCTCTCCCAGCGTTGCATCTGATGTCCCCTCCAGCGAAGTATCAGATTTCAAATCTTTGAACTCACTTAAACTTGAGTGAAGATTAAAAATTCCGGTTTTCAATAAGCTCCGTTGATTGTTGCGACGACAGTATTATTAAGAGACAAGGCAACAACTCAAAGTGGTCTAAGATGTTGCCAGCACAATATCGCGATCTCGAAACCGTAGAATATTGGATTGCAATTGGAAAATTTCTCACGTTGCAATTCCACCGACAACACGGTTGAAATGTTCATTTGCGTTCATCTTGAACCGCGACAAATTAAGCATTGCAAACGGGCAATATATTAAAACGACTTATTGTAACTCGCCTTATATATCTATTCACGATACGAATGACAAGCTTAGACATTTCGTCCAAGTTAGAGGCAGACCAGCCACATAAACATAATGGGAAAGGAATCAAAGTGAATGACCCGAACGGCCTAGTAAACAACCTGAACGCCGAATTTTGTTTACTATTCTTGAAGCACAACTGGGTGACAATTTGCGATAACTAGGATCGATCTTATATAAAATTTACGGGCACTGGTGTTCAATTTTCTTCCCCAAGAAAATACTGAGTGCAGCGTGGATAATGTGTGCACATTGTCTTTTAATTAGTTGTGTTTAGCGAGAGTTGTCCCTGGCGAGAGTTTGTCCTTTGCACAGAGGCTTAAAACGTTCAAAGGGCGTCGTAACATTGTTCACAGTGTCACATTATTCAGTGTGTTCTAAGTGTTAGCTTTACTGGAACATACGTTAGTAAAGTGGAAGTGGCAGGTCGTGAAGTTTCAAAAACGGGCTAAATAGAGCAGAGTTGACATTGTAAAAACCTACCGGACACACACGAACTCCCACACTCGAAAAAATTCAGCTTTGAATTCAACACTGAATCGAGGGGCTTGGATATAATCGAAACAGCGTATCATACGGTACGTACAAGAAGTTATCTGGTAGACCCCCGACGAAGGATTCAGGTGATCTAAGAGTGGAAAATATTAGATACTGCTGCCCAATCAACAATACTTATTGGAATGTATGGGTAAGCTTACGGGATGTTTAACAATATTTTACAGTTACCTCTCAGTAATTTTGGGACGGGTAGCCTAAAATTGAAAATTTTATGAACTTGTGATTCCCAAACTAAAATCAGTCGTGGCAGATAGAGCACTAAGAAAGTCACTGTTGTACTGTATGCTAACCATAATAGGATATTCTAATATCTATAGTCTTACGCACGATTAACTGTTCCTTCTTGATTTGTCCTCAGTTTCATTGGTTGATTCAGAGAGAGACAGCGGGGACTGACATGTGTGGTACAATAACCTTATTCGGTAAACCAACTAACGGGAAAACTTACAACCGACTGACACCGAAAGTCTGTTCGTGATCTTCGAAGTTGTAAATCAGAATTGTACAACGGACCTGAATAGCTTATCCATGTCTATTCAAGCCTTTTCAGATTAATAACATTTTGAAATACTTAATTAATTCACTGTTCTATAGCATACATCAAACTCTACATACCTCGTTTGTGCACCCACCCGCAAAATGAAGAGTGCTTTTTTCTTCAGTATCCAAAGGAAGGAATGATAAGTAGTTTACAATGAAAATTTTCGTTGCGCACATAAATATCTCTAATTCACACGTGGATGTTGAAACAGAATTATACTTTCCAAAACTATTTGCTCTAGCCATATAAATAAACATTCACTGAACCCAGTGGTTTATGTGCGTTGTTTTGAAGTGAAAACCCATGTTGAATGTGATCGCACGTAGGTCGCTTGCCTACAGATAGATACAAAATCTCGCTTTGGTTTCCCCAGTTTTATAGAACAAAGCAACAGCAAAAAAGCAAACTACACAAGACGGCGTCTTGATCGATGGATGCGAAAGGTCTTTTAAGTTTTATTTCCAAAATGTGCTTCACAAGTCAGTCACAGTCAACTCCCAGTTCCTGTAGGAAACTTGACAATGAACGGTGGGCTAAATTATGATGCAGAATTGAGTAACAATCAGCTGAAAACATAACTCACAGTAGTTCCTATTCTGAAACCAATTAAACCATGAAATGCAGTCGAGAAAAACTTTCAGGAACTTCAAGTTCACTATAACCGACTAGTTATGAATGTTCCCTCAACCACAACCTTTGATGAGATTGTCCACTCACGTGCAGTTTGGCGGAACTTTACTATCAGGTTGGAGTAAATACATGGGGAAGATTTAACTAAGAGACGTATTTAGAATGTGGCTGATCCCAAACGTTCACCTATGTACAAAACCCCAATTAAATCTGAGTGGTTTTCAGCTCAGTAAACTTCTTGAAGATTGTCTGGGGAGAGAAAGATTGAATTTTTTCACTGACCACAAACTCAGTTGATATAACCAACTTTTGATTGGGTCCACCTCGTAGGAATAAGAATGAAGCAGCTGAGCGAATTTGTGCTCTAGTTACAGCTGTTAGTTTATTGTTCTATCTCTGAGGGAATCAATTCTGTAATTTACTACATCTTTCGCATGTGAATTAACAGCATTACAACGTGCTCGTCTTGTTACATTCAAAAGCAAGTTGACGGCATAGTTTGGATGGTACTGACTTCTTGTATCTCATAAGCTACTGTGAAATGAACGAATTGTATTACCGTTTTGCCTGGGTTGTACATAGTAGAACAGCCCCGTATTTCAGTGGCTTATTCAGATTTACCAGTGGACGCAAACAAGCACCCAATATATTCAGTCACATGCACGATCTCGTAGGTGCAAAGTTCTACTAACCACCTACGCATTGTTTCCCGCCTCACCTAACAAGTGTACACGCGCAAGTATGAGTGGCATGTACAGAAACCGTTGATGTCGTAAAGTGACTGCACACAACCTTGTTGATTTATCCCAGTGTGTAGCACCTCTTCGGTGTACATGGACATTCCGAACCTCAAGTTAGATCCAGCGGAACCGAGTTCACACATTAGTAGACTGCACATGTAGACAAACTGATTCAAGTGTACCGAACAGTGAACAGAAATAAATTGTATGCATGTGTCCGTAGATGCTTCCATAGATCTTGTTGATTATAGACATGTAACGACAGACGAAACCCACAACTTAACCGGATAGTATTGTGTGGTCCGTCGAATATTGCGTTTTTTGTTGTCAGCAAAAGTGTTCACCACTAAATGTCCCCTATTGTTTCAAAGAATCACGGCATGTCAATTAGCACTGAATAGCTACCATTTACTCGCCACTGTATTCAACAGAACCATAGTGGTGAACACTCAGAACTGTTTTTAACCAACCCAAATCTCAGTGTTACGAAAGTTTATACATAGAAGTAAAAGCCGATAATAGAACACTGCGATTATTACTCCCACACAGAAATGTGAATAACTATTGTTTACCGAGAAAAAGCTCACAACCAACCACATTTTATTGATTGCAACAGAGGTTAGAACAATTTAGGACGATAATTTGCATACTATCTTCGCCACAATTCTGCAAAGGTACGTTTGATAAGATATATCGAATGATTATCTACAACCAAAAAAGTGAAACCAGCAGCAATTTCTGATGATGTGAACAATTTTACCCGATAACCATTTCTGTCAACACATTAATATGTTATAAACATGCACACATATATACTTCTAAAAACCTACAGCACCGGTTGGAAAATTGTACAGTGAGCTGTACTGGTTGGCGCGCGGAAACATTCAGAACATCCTCGTGAACGCTGCGCCTTAGTACAGTCGCACTGAGGTTAGAAACATCGTGTTGTTAACGCTGTTCCAGGTGGTTGTTGAGTGACGCTAATTCGAACTTCTAAAAGTGCACCCATCGATGCACTGACGGATCGAACCCTTTAGACCATACGGCCCAATTACGAAGACATCACGATCAAATTCCATGTGACAACTGGAGTGAATGTGGGTCCGATGTTGTCAGTTGAATTGATTCGGAGGACAAAGAGTCACATGCATTAAGAATGTGCCAATATTAGGACAGTGATCGAGTCAGGATGGACTAATATATTCTACTTGACCAACAGTTTGATAGGCAGCAACGTAACAATTAATCTGTCTAAAGTAGCAAGCTGGAAGAAATGGTAAGCATGACCATCAGTAGTGTAAGAAAATACTTGAAGTAGGTGAACAAAAATAATTGCCCCAATGGATTGTCAACATGAATACATTTTGGCACACGCCACTCTACCTTGACCGGTTAACTTCTCATGATTGTCGACGAATTAGGAATTAAGCCAGTGTGTTGTTTGATCAACCGTGGGTCATTAATTTGGCCATGATACTTCATTTTCTTTAGATGAGACAGTCATAAATTGTGATACGTGAAAGGTAGTTCCAACAACGTTACCCTGTCGCATATGATTTGTGTTCAAATGTAGCAAAGACAAGACAATATATAGTTTTAGATCAAGGTAAATTTATCAATCCAGTGCGCACATTTGGGGAGAGATTAACCAGATATTGAGTAGTCAGTGATCGATGCACATATACCTGTTACCTTCAACTGTTTGGACACACCAGTAATCACAAATGTCCAAGTTTCTTTCCACATAAAGTTAACCAGGTATCATTGATTCGGGTTTGTTCAATACGCCCAATAACACTTCATCCTCTCCTTGTAAATTCATGTTGAAGTTAGCTACATCCCCTTTGAATAGTGAAGCTGACCATCAGTAGGTAATGGAACGGAATACACGAAACGTTAACTGCAGACTCCGCACTTCAGACAGAGTCAAGCGGCTACAACGTACGAACTTCTGCTTGTCTTTCATCGTCAGAATCGCAGCCTGTGTTCAGAAGAAATAACACATGCGACTATTATTCGACAAAACTGCTGGTGAGCTCGGAAGGGGATGTTGTCCGACTAACACTTGTAACTCAGCTGTTGGTGTACAAACGGTGTAGACCATGAGCATGATTGCTTGGATTAAAAATCATACAGGGTGCATAACCCAGTCATTCTTGTGTTCTGTTAACTGGATATTTCTTCCCAGCTGCACTGAAGCCAAGGGTTTGCACCAAGTGCTAATATGATGGTGTCGCTAAGTAACACAATAGTGAAGCAGTGCATAGTAACGACGCAGTGAATGGCTAAAACCAGGCTAGTAACACACTGAAGTATCTGCGGGACGACAGGACTCTGGGCTGAACATGTTCGTCAAAACAGATGCATCCTAATCAATTTCAATTGAACAACTCACAGGCACACTTTTAAATAACGTCCTTTGTTCCATTGTTAAAACAGGGGATACGTTCAAAAGAAGCGGCTTTCAAGTCAACATGAGTTGGTTTTAATAAAACTGTTACCTGAAAGTTGTTTCTTCTGCACTTCAGCATGTTCTTTGCTGCAAACTATTAGCTAAGAAGTGCAAAGCGAGTTCATAACAGAATAAATTCAAAACCTCTACATTTTAAACCCTGAAAAATTGGTTCGCTGTCCAGGAGTTTTCTTCTTTTATCTGCAGAAAGCCCTATTTTTACAAAAAAAAGCGGACAAAGTTCTCAGCGATATCCGATCTCTTCCAGCCTTCTTTCAAGATTTGAACATAGCATACCCCAGCTAAATTCAGAGAGGTGAAACGTTTGTGGTAATTTTGTAGATGTTATATTTAATATTTGAAGGTATAGAGCTGTTTGGTAGTATTTGAACTGATAATCTCTTCATGAAAAACGAAAGGTCCCAGGCTGCACCTATTGGTACAGTAATTGAGTTTTTTCTGATCATTTCACAGTCTACACTAACAACCTCCAATTTGCATCAGGCCGGCCTGCTCCGTTGTCTTTATCGCTAAACCAGTGGAAACCCTGTCAGTGTCTATTTTTCATCATGTCCATTCAAACGTCTATTCAATTTTGTCACAAAAATGTTACAGTAGTTGTGTGTGGTTACGTAGTCATCGGTTAAAAATGATAAGACAATTACAAATAATGAGTGCTGGCTAAAGTTAACGTTTATGGGTGGAAGCAAACGGTAAGAACTGATTCCAGGCAGCACGCCTGTGGTTAAAAAGATACATCAGGTTATTAAGAGTTTACAAGGGATTACTGTTAGGCAGTTAGAGAATTAAGCATAAAACTACGAGCATGATATAATTGAGGAGATACATGTTACTTTACTTACTGTCGGGTTTGCAAATTATCCCAAACCTTGAAAACTGTTTCAGTTAGCACACTCGCTTCACCTTTTTCACTGTTCATGCCACCCAGATGAATTTCGTACATTAGTTGTTCGATATGCATACACAAGTTTACAACGAAAAAAATCGGGATTGAATTAGGACAGTATAGTTGGTATCCGTATAGCATCGAATCTGCTACTGCTAAATAATTTGTTCCGTTTGTATTCATTACCTTTTTAGTAAGAAAGACAGGTGAAAATATGAACCATGCACACAAAGTACGAGGTCTTGGTTACCTTACCATTTTGATCTCCATTCCGTATTTACTGATCCCCAAGGTCAATTTTCACTAAACAATTCAAAATGCACACCTTGTTCACGTTACAAATGTAGGTAGAATGGATCAGATGGAGCACAAATACGACCTCCTAACATTCCCTTGAAAAGTCTACGGGGAGGCGGTGTAATCATGTGTCGACAAAGTAAACAGAATCCCTTGAAGAATTACAAGGTCACCGAATTTTTGCTTGAAGTATTAAATATTCCAAAATGGCATGAAACCCGACAACTTTTAGTTCGACTGAATTATCAATACAAATCAATTCGATTCCATAGTAAATAAAAAAGGGGTCAAACAGAGAAATATCACACCCGTAACCCCATTCCTACTTTGATAGCAGTGTTTAAAACTCAAAAGACATGACACCACTGCTTTTCAAAATTACAACGCAGAGTCCGTTGTTGTTAATGAGTAAACAAACATTACTTCTCACTTGTGTAACAGCTTTACTCAATGAATTGTTCAACTGGCAGGTTCATCTGTTCTAATAGAAACGAGTCAATTACGGTTTTTAGGAATTTTTCAGTGGGTGGATATCAAGATTCAGGGCTACAAGCAAATCAAAATTACATTGATGAAACCTCACAAAACCATCTCAGTGGTGGAAAACAGATGGCAATGGATGAATGTTTGGTGTTTGTATGAGGGAACAGGCTACGTTCCCGAACAACATTCACATAGGTACAAATCCAAAACTAGCCTTGTAATCACATTACACCATTTTCATCCCACCCCTTTTGGTAGGCGTTCCGGTCCATGTACACACACCAGTAACAGTTACGGCTGTCAGATATCAGTTTGTCCTGCCATTCCCGAGATGATTCTTGTTCACTGTGGTGGTTCTTTCGCTGTATCTGTTGTCCAGGCGTCCATTGAGTAATGTGAGATGAGAATTTCATCGTCCGGGGAATTTTTGTCTCCGAACACTTCAGTGTTAAGTTTTGCATCATAATACACACTCTACTGCTTCTCATAAATACCATACCTAGAATTACTCATCGAATCAACAGGACATATTTCATCTTCTCTCCACTTAGCTTATTCTTGCAGCAAGCCCCGCAAACCGTTGCAAAATTATTGCTCACGGTTTTCGCCCTCCTTACGCGTCGTTTGATATATTTGCTATTAGAATCCACTGCACACAGCCTTAACAGAAATCGTGAGAGGCAAAACCGCTGGCAGTTTGTCAGGTTTCGGAGCAGAACGGTTTTCGAATGTTACTTACCAAGGTGTTGTTAACCGAAATGTCGGCGATAATGAACACATTTGACAGAACACAGCTCAAGTTCTACCTCGTGAGCGTGGTGGCCTTAAAGGAAGAGATTTTTAAATGGTTCTGTTTTCTGTCTCATATAGCAACATTTTACACACTCATCGTCGGTGCTTTCGTTCTTCCGTGCAAAATATGTCATAGACTCACGCCAAACTGGCGAGAGAAATTAGTTTTATCATTGTGCAACATAAGGCTTGCTCAGTTAGAGAAAAAACATTGCCAGTTCACAAAGTATAAATGAGACAAGTAGTCTGTGCTTGAAACAGACTAAGTTTCGCTAAAGATAACTCGTAAATACTTCGAAATCTACACTCCAGTTCTCATGTGCGCTTGTTCGTGGCACAGGATTTTTCGATACGATTGCGCAAAAAAACATGTTAGAGTGAAGCTGACCAATAAAATTTAAGTTACTTACAATTAGTTCAAAGTACTACATTCCAATGAGTTCTGGAGCTAACCATTTTCAGAAATAAAGCATAAAATGCAAGTCTCGATCATTCTAGAGCTTCTGTTGGTGCATATCTTTCCCAAAGATGAGATGTGAACTGCAGAAATCTTTTCATTATTCTACATAGGAAATACTCAGATACGTGGGCAGTTTTGACGATGAAAATGGAAGGTAGTAAAAATGATATTAATCATGGACAGCGTCCAAAAACTGTCAACTTTTGTGCTCGCCACCAAACTTTTCAGATTTTGTTGAATAATGGATTTTTCGTGAGAACTTTACGTTTGTATACAATAACTTACAGTTCCCTGCAACCCGTAAATCCGATACTGTCGCAGTTTAGCCTTCACGAATTCGTCATGTGCTTTCCAAAAAATGATTATCAAAGGTTCAACACAATAATGAAGAAAAACAACCGGATGAGTTTTGCTATTTTTTCCAGTGTGAAAATATGGGGTATAATAAGCAGACAAACCCGTGTGCTCGCATACAGTCAGTTGTGAATAGACTTACAGCATAATCTACAAATATGTGCTCAGAGAGTTTCAGACAGCTCTGTGGAGTTCGTTATGTGTTAAGTTAGTTTGGTTAACAGTCTGTGTCTGATTGTTCGTCATCGATTCGTCTACATGAAAATTATACCATGGTTGTCAAAAGAAACAAATCAGAAGCAATTCATCCAGTAATTACACGAGACGGTTTTGAACTAGAGGGCAAGTAGGTGACTGAAGTGACCCCTTCCGCTGTCAAGTAGGCAAACAGGAGATGTGGTACCATGTGTGTGTGTGTGTGTGTGTGCAAAAACTGCGGACTGTTTCCGTGGTGGCTAGAATACAAATTCTGACTACAATGTACTACTAACAGTCAACAAGTGACAACAGAATTGCATTAAAAATGGAGTTTACCTCTCCTGTGGATAGAACTATGGTGTGGTTCACAAGTATCCTCCATGACTGTGCGAAAGACGTATTCTTTTCCGCAAGAGCTTTTGACAAATTAAACGTGAGCGAGGTGATAAGAGGCATACAACATTTTCTGAAGCCAACGAATTACAGGAATGTTTCGATAATCAGTGACAATGTCGCTTACATGGAATGAAGTAATACAATAACCACTAAACAAACGGATTATGAATTAAGAAAAATGTTTTCAAGACTTGGTATGGCCAACATCGTACGGCTGATTTACACAACTGAGGAGGAAAGCCACGTTCATTATGTTACTAAAAAGCACTAAAATGTGATCTATTATCTCGGGAGAAAAATAGCTACCTGAGTAGTGCAAATAGAGTGAACGCTGATGAACACACCAGTCATAGTTCCATCAAGTTATCACAAAGGCCTCCGCTTAATGGTTCAAAGTTTCAAACTACAATTATTCCGATTTCTCAACGGGGAAAACCAAGCAAATCTAACGTAACCTATATACAATACTAAAACAAAAGGGAATTACTGACTGTGACCACCATGAACAAATTTAAACAGAGAAAACACGGATTTCTAACACCATGGTTTGGATAGGTTAGCTACCGTGTGTTATACAAAGAACGTGAGTTTACACTGAGAACCAATTCCTTCTTATATGAAGATAAATGTCCTCATTCTAGTGTTAACCAACATGCCTGAGATAGTTCCACTATCCCACAGTTACACTCACGTGCTGTACACCGGCACGTGGAACATGTCCTCACACTGGGTCAGGCTTTTGCGATCGATAAGGTCTAACACAGAAGTTCAAACAATCATTGTTACGGACGAATTGACGGGCACGCGCTGCACATGAACGCCGAAACGATTGTGGATTCTGAATGAAAATTTAGAAAACCACACGGTCGGCATCAGTATTCTAAAGAAATATCATCAGGTGGCTGCCACTTCGACGTTCAGTTAAGCACTGATTACCGCGTTGGATTTAGAGTTATGTTTGGAAGTGTATGTCCGTTTGGGGATCCTGAGAAACAGGGTTGTTGTTTTAACTTTGTCCCGTTCACAATGATTAGGAATTCAAACAACCTTATGCTCCTCTTATATCTCCACCTTCACGTGTGATTAACGCCTCTCGTCTAAGAACATACTGCCATTTAAAACATATGGGGTATTAAGTAAGATTTGTCCGAAAACACATTGTGCCCATTAACCTTTCTTGCCAGTTTGGTCACATCTGCTTCGTGTAGATTTCTCATACTTGTGCACTAAACAGCACGAAATCTAACAGCTGGTTTTTTTTGACAGATTCAAGCTACTGACATAGATTATTGTTTTTTCAGATAATTTCACAGTTGCACTCGTTAATACCAAAAACTATAAAGATTTTACGTTGTTTAGCCAATAACCTGTTGACGTAGATAACAGACGTTGACAAATTCCTCGAATTCTTTTTAGTGAAAAATAAATCTTCTTTCATGTTTGTAATTGTGTTATGCTTCCTCAGCTTGAAAACCACAGCAAGCATACGACCAGTAGTGCACGTTTGCAGGCTATAATCAGGTTTCCTCAACAGTCCACCACATGCCACTTTTTCCACTTTTCCACATTCCATTTCCGATTATTTCATCCAGATTTTATTTTTCCATACTAACTACTAAAGAGCTTCCACTAATTTGCCTAAATAAACTGTTGTCTAACCGAATGTGTGAGGTGCGCAATTCACATTCACTTAGAGCAAGTGTTTTCACGCCTCTTCTGAATGAATAAACCGCTAAAGAAATCACTGAAGACACTCTACCCCCTAGATTTATTGGAAATTCTTTCTTTATTCTGTAAATATGTTATCTAACAATGGTTGCATTTGTTGGTTATGACGTGCTTTGAAGATAGAAAGCCTTTGCTAACTATAAGGGAGAGAAAGCGTCAATACCTAGAACGTTTAAAAGTCACCTCCCGATTTTACAGCTCATGGATTCCAAGAACTAGAAATTGAAAAGGATTAGAGAATTAGTTTTCAGTTGATTAAATATCGAGTGCAGTTTGACTGCTAAACATAAGTAAAGTTAATTGTACTGCCAGTTTCACGAGAAATTAGCCGTATAAATAATTCTTACGTCTAAAATCATTTATATTCTGAATAATTCTTTAGTTCAGTTTTCGAACTATCAAACACGATATCGTGTTCTTAAATTGAAATGTATACACTGTCAACAAGTTGGCCCAGAGCCGCTTGGTAAGATCTATCTTTAGACAAGAAGCCTTCAGCGTCCTACGTTAACTCCCGTTTTGTCTTTGGAGAACATTGTACTTTTCTACTAATAGACCGCCCTCTGAAACTGTCAAAACTGATTAGTAGTAAGTAGTATAGTCCTTCTTATTCGTACAATACCCTCAGTTACTAAACTTTGAAAACTGCTGAAGAAATATACGGACAACTTCGACACTTGTAATAGGATCGTTAAAGTTGCACTCAACCAACGCAGTGATGGACGCGTTCGAGACAGGTGTGTTTGTCAGAATGAACATCTAACTAATTATAACTGATTTTTATTAGTTCGTCTATCGACTTTCAAGAGGGACACTAGACTATATGTCAATCCTGTCCATGTGATTTTATCAATACCAGACAGAAGTTGTGACGGTGTCTATAGTTTTTGAGCTACAGAGTTGCTCTAAATTAAGTGAATCGTACAACATCGTAAACATTATTGCAAAATTTTGGAATCAACCAAGTTCCCCTCGTTTAACATTTGGTCGCTTCCTTAACTTAAAATAGTGCATATACTTCAGTAATGTTTTGTACTCCCACCTGAATATTAGATATATTGCATGCTATGTTTTGATTACTCAGGTATGATGCAATCTTCAGAGCGCGCTTGCTTTCCCAGTATATCGAGGAACATTTCGGACGCAATTATTGAAGACAATGCCGGTTTAGCACTATCAAATCTCTGTTTGTCTGTGTACAATGAGTGGTCAACCTGGTATATCTCATCCATGATGTCTTTAACCATTAACTCACGACTAACTGAAGGTAATCATCATTAGCAAGTCATGAAGTAAAAAACAAGGTTTTACATTTAACGGTCGTCCATTCTCAGACAAGTATA
>QNGE01002732.1:0-21348 GCA_008508345.1 Paragonimus westermani
CAAAGTGATTTGCTTTAGCATGTAATAGAAAATCTTGTGTCTGAAATGGAAACAGATATGGAAAATGGTATAGTGAAATTCGTTCTGTGGTGACGAGACGCCTCGTTTATCAAGCTCTTCTATTTCCGATAATTGAAACTTTTGCTGCGTTGTTCTGGAATCCCCGCCATACAATGTTTGGTGATATATCCAGCCCTAACCCAAGCCTCAGTTTCAATGTTCCAATGCTTTTTCGAACAGTACGGTTGAAAGGGCGTGCCCACGTCAACATTTAGTGCGAAATGTCTCGTTCCACTCTGCTGGCTGGTCCATTGAGCAAGAATATTAATCGGGGAATTCGCCTCACCCCACTACGAATGCCATTAGCTGATGGGAATCGCCCAACTGTTTGTTGCTCCTTCAAGCTGACTCTGATTGGTTGCAAAGCGCTACAAATTGCTAAAAAATGTAACCCAATTAACCGACGAATTTGTACTATACTGGGGAAGTTAAAGTGTAATTAAACCTCGATCATAGGTCACTCTTAAGGATTTTTGTTGTAAACAGTAGTCGCAGTTTTTCATCAACTTGTAGATGAATGTTTTCACGTTGATTAAACCATTTTGCCTGAACATTAAGGTAAAACCGTAAATATGACAAAAACATGCCGTTTATTACAGATCTACTAGGACTAAGAGCACTCGCTAGAGATGAATTTTAAGTTCGCTAGATTATACTACAATGGTAAATATGTCTACGTGCTCAAGATAACTTACTTGGTCCCAGGGTGAACTTGTGTCCGACTTTATTCCACATTCTAACCAGAAATCTGCTATTTATTTCGTCATTTTTAGTGTTTCTGTTCAACACAAATTTGATAGTTTGTGACTGTTTGACTTGCAATCGGTGATCAGTTACACATTGAACTGTTTCAATACCATATGGTTGATGATCGAGTATTTCGTTGCGACTAACAATAAAGCCATTCAAATGAAAATGTAGCCATGATATGCCTGGCCTTTCTGAGGTTGTAAATTTTCCAGTTGTTCTAATCTTTCTAAATAAACCAAACTGTTTAGTTCAACATTTTCAGGTTCTACGAAGAAACACGCACGTATGCTTGCTGATGAATATTGACTTAATTGGGTCTGGAATATTTGATGTATTATTCGCATATTCTCATATTTTATGGTATCACCATATACTAGTTTTGATATTCCGTGAGCACACGACTGGCATATTAACAACAAGTGACTAATTCTGGTTTGAGACTACATCATTGTAATGGCAGTTATCTGATTAGTTTTTCCCTATAGGAGCACAAACAAGAACAATCAGAGAAAGATTACGCAAACGAAGTGCATGGTTGTTCTAGGTGCGAGGTGGTCAGATAATGACCTGGCGTAGAGAAATGAAGTCGTTCACCATGGGGTTGGCCACTGTGGGTCGTGTTCGTCTCCCTAGGCTGGGGACCTCGCGACTCACAGAGTCGGTGGTTGGAGACTCTAGGTGAGATGGCANGATGATGATGATGGTGATGATGGTGATGATGATGATGATGATTTCCAGAATATCGCTAGACAGTGGCAGAGTAATGTGGCTCGTTTCCACAAACCCACAAATATAATGAACTGTCTCGTGAAGCGGGACATTCGTGAACAGTGACTGGAAGTCTATAGAAAACGTCAATTTATTAGCAAGATCGATGTTCTCTGATGCCAACTAAGTCACTGATCAAATCAGAAGAATCTCCAACAGAACACGCCTGAAAATTGTGTTTTAACAGAGTTAGAATGGTGACTAACCAGGGTGTCAGTTTATAGCATGAGGAATTTGCAATCGTCAGAGTAGGCCCAGGCGGCATTCCAGACACGTGTGTCGTACAGCTGGAGTGTCCACGACCCACATGCTTCAACAGATCTATAGGTCATCATCATACGTAGTTCTAAGAAACACTGAGGAGGACGTCCAGTGTGGCCTTCTCTTTCGGCGACATTTTCCACTGTGTTTAGTTGCTTAAAATCCATTCGGTCATCCAATGTTGACAGTATCTTTTGTGCATGTGCACATTTGTCTGAATTGGCCGTCCCCGAGCACTCATCTGACTTCGATCAACGGGCGGTGTGCTGCCACAAAAATATTGTAATCCTTAATCCAGCTGGGGTCCAGATTTTCCCTAATCAGACCTCTACGAAAGTAACATGTATCGGCGATACACCGATGTTTTTGAAAACCTTGGACAGACAGTCTTGCGCTTACACGCCGACGCAATCACGCGCCTTCACTTCTGTCAAAAAAGTTACACAGTAAACCAACCAACCACGTGCACACGTGATCGTTTAGCGTTGGTTATTCATCCTTTATAGGCCTGAACCACCAAGCAAACCAGTACACTCTGCGTTGGCTTACGGACTCGCGCTCTCTTTGCCCTATCGGAGCGATTAATTCAGGGCACCACAACGGCGGACACGCATACGACTTCCAGTACTCACAATTTCACGGGAATCCCAACTGAAAGGCCTACCAAGGGGCTCACCAAAATCACCGGCTTCCTAACCGAGCCCCGTTAGCGAATAGCCGCAACATATCGACGCAAACACAGCCAGGATGGCTAGCTCGGCGGTGTACGCGCGTTCCAGGCACGGTTGCTCGACTGCATCGTCCCAGTATTTCGGCTACAACGGTTCACGGTGGATAGCACCAGGCTGTTGACAGAAATCTCAATAAATGTCTCAACGTCTGAGATGTAACGTAAGCTGGGAACCAACATGCATCAACGCGTGCATATGAACAAATTGGAAACGATATTTTTTCAGTGGAGTCAGCAATCAGGACATACTTTTCACGGACGCAGACTAGTACAAAACGAGACTCTTACAAATTAGTGGAAAACTGACTAAAATCCAACAAGTTTCTCGTAGACTCTGCCTTTGTGGGAAGCGCGACAGTCCGTCGATGCGTTTGGTAGTGTGCAAGTGCGCGACCGATGAGTGGTATAGTGAAAATGCAGTCTTTACTGGTCGGACTATGTACTACCTAGGCCGGCGGAGCGTCTGCCCCACTGCGCATTGTTCAATCTGTCGGCCAAGTGATGAGGTGGTTACCGTGGACGAAAGCCTGACCCGTCCCTCTAAGTATGGCTGGTAGGTGTCGTCTTGTTGGTTGGGGAGCTCGCCACCATTCACACTGCTGGTTGGATACACACTTTGACGTGATATTGTGTCGCAGCTAGAGCGAGCTTGTATTCGCAGACCTGTTCACTCTTCTGTTTCATTGATTGTTCATGTTCCTCTTCTTCTCCTTCTTCCCAATGCATTCGCACTCGTTTATTATTTTGCCACTTCATGGACCATCTCCAAGGTCAACGACGGTCCGAGCCGCTGCACTTACGGATGAGGCTCAGAGCTGAAAATGCCCACTACGACGGCTATTAGATACGTTAAAGTATGTTTCAGGTTCGCCTCACTAATTGAGAACTCTAGTTTAACGGTTAACAATCGTGTAGCCAAAATGCTATGTGTCGCACAACATCTCTCAACATTGTGAATTCGTTATTGAACCATGTTTTTGGACTTACTGTGAAAATATCAAGTGTAGATCGGTGTCCTGGAAGCAACTGACCACGTCACCAAGATCGACGTAGATAGCTTGTTTACGATTACTAACAACTTATACCGTGGTGTGCTATAAAAAAGCTGCCTCGTCCTGAAACATGGCATATATGCAGGCCGAGTAGTCGGCTTAATCTACGACGACACAAAACGTTCGCACCATACGGATCTTAGTTGACTGGTTCCGATCTGAGATGACTTGTAGACACGTGTTTACTGACTAAACTGGGTTGGATTAAGGCGTAAGATGTAGCTTGCATGAATCATGGTTGGCCACAGGCTAGGGCTTTGCAGACTGCGAGCACAAATGCTTGTAAGTACGAGTTAGAGTGGATACTTTCATTTCACCGAAGGTATGGCAGAACTGTTGACATTCGGGTGATGGGGTCGTTCTGTGTCTGTGTGTGCGTCGCTTGTTGACCTTTCCCGTTATATTGGCCCTATGGTCAGTTTGGCGTGTTGTTTTGATCAGGAGGTTTATGCTGTCTAGGAGTTTTGTCCTTCCAGATGTGAAGATATCGGAAGGGCCGTAGGAGAGTAGCCAGCCAAGAAGCAGTTAAGGCCACAGGTTTGTCTGTTGCACTACCGACTGGTAGCAAAGTAACGAAAAACGAATCCATCAGCGTACACCCACACTACTGTCACCCGTGCAATGAAGAATGGGGTTAGAAACTGTACTTCGAAACAAATAATGTTCCGGTCGTTCAGTGGTTGACGGCAGCAGTCAGCATATTATGCCGTACGGGTGAAAAACCCTCATTAATTTTCAGGAGCTTGATATAGCCTACAATATATCTACTGTGCGTAGCATTAATCGGAGTGGATGCCCAACGTCTCATTCACTAATCCTTGGGCTAGGTTGGGTTTCATTGTCAACAGACTTAGAAGTTTGAGTTCTGGTTCCGGATAGGGTTCCCACGAAAACTCTATGCCTTGTTGCCGTGCACCAGACTTTTGAGCCGGGAGTTCCCCAAGAAAGCCCTGGTTAACTTAGTTCCACAGACCAAATCGTCGAGTCAAATACTCAACCTGAGTTCTCACGTCTCGATCTGATACATGCTTGTGGACGTGAGACGTTGTTAATCGGGACATAGAAAGTACCTGCGCTGCCAGGTCGACGCAGCATCGGAGGGCCAGAAGGCCGCATTGCACTGAGCGTGATAAAGTTGAGACGCAGGTACACCAGTGTCTCAGACTTGAGCGAGGAAAGGCTTGTAGAGCAAATTAAGCAGGTTACCTGGCCGACAGTGCTCGGGGGAACGTTGACTTTTTCGCAGTCATTGGCCGCATCACTTCGTTGTGTTAAGCAAACCGCAAGGTATCAGTCATCGAATTACGTCCATATGTTTGCGACTCGGTCGAGACAAGCCTACCACATTTCCTGCTGGTTACAGTTTAACTGTGTCACATTTTGGATACAAAGAAACAGTTTTGTGATCAGCTGTCCGTCACCATCCAGTTTATACCAGTTAACTGGTTGACCTCAACGCGTGAGGTGGATGCAACTCTGCAGCCTGGCCGCAGTCCTCAAACCCCGCGGCACTAGTGTAATCAAAGATGACCGTGATCATCCATTTCACCTCTCTGTTGCTCACGAATTGGCTATCGCAAGCATAGAATCCAGCTGGATACGAACGATATTCTAACGAGGACCCAATCACGAAGCAGTCTTTAGCGTGTGTTTGATTTTGTGATCGTAAAACACCGCGACGTTCGCGTGATTGATACGCGGGACTGAATGTAGACAGGATCGTAGGTTAATCAGCTACACATCTTTCGTCCACGTTTTCAGGCCTGCTTATCCGGACGACGGTGGCAGCTGTTTGTTAAATGATTGTGAGACTCAGAAACGAGTACGGTAATTCAACGTTTCGTTCTCCACTACTACTGTCAGTATATGACAACACCTTAAAAGACAGGTGACAGAAACAGCCATTAGGACGACCGGCATTCAGCTCCAAGAAGCCCTGGACTGGTTTGGCGACAATAATTTAGTTATCTGAAGCTTGATACGTCCGGAAATGAAACGTTGTGTTTCCACACAAGAAATAAAGATTACGTACCATCAACTCACTGAACGGCTTCACGGAATCATGGACGACTGCCAGTGAAAGTGGGTTGAGTTGATGCAGAGCTACGCAGACTTTCGACAATAAGCAGTTTTGCAATTCGATCAAGTCGATTTTTAGGCCATCCGTTCAGTCTACTGAGGCACCGATTGATCGCACCGTGACTTTATGTGCACTGTGTGGCAACAAAAGCTGAGATCTGGTTGTACCATTCTTTCTCCCCCTAATTAGAATGCACCAAAATATATTACTTTGCTGAACTACCTCTTGTCTTATACCTTCAATACCAATCTTCCCAGTGTAGATCCTGTCATCAATATAATTATCATTTATTTATTTATTTATTTGCCGTTAGTATCATTTGTCTCCGAGGAGTAAGTGTTTCTCCCTCAGCACTGGAAAGTTGGATCAAAAAGGATCCTACACACGCCTGCTTATTTCTCCGGATTTACAATGGGTGCGTAGCGTGCAAGTGGAACTTCAGTTGGTGTAAATCAAGTCACTTGTGGTGTGTGTTACGCTCAGGCGTCCATTGGCGTTGGTCACTGCAACGGGCTAATCCGAAAAGGATGCCGCCCCATGTGTTTGTGTGTGTTTGAGTCTGACCATACTTCGGCCATTGTAGTTTGGCGAATGGTGGAACGTCGTACTGGAACTAGATTACATTGGTGGATTGCGATTAGTAGAACGGCCTGCTGATAATCTGATTACTGGAGAGAATACAGAGCTGGTTTTTATTTACACGGTTTGTAGTGAATACACATAGGAGACCTCTAGCTAATTTGCTGTAAAACATGTGGATACGCAGTCGGTTACCTGTAAATCCTTTCGAAAGTTGACGAAAATGTTTGTTGCACGGACTGCGTTTATGAGCTGCAAAGAAATGATAGACCGAACACAACAAGAAGTGTCTATTCTACTGGAATGGCTATGCGGTGGGTAGACAGCAGTCCACAGAGTAGCGACTGTGGTCACGTCTACTAATATGATACATCGAACTCCGCTCTACATTGGATAATGGAAGCACTCAGGTGTCGGACATATCGTGAGGTTCGATTGTAGAAGCTCTGGTTTTCGGATGGAGACGAATGTGACTCAATTTGTATGTAATAGCGGAAAAGATATCATCGAAAACCGTTGCTCACTAAGCAATTTTCTATCCGAAGATTCTTTGAGAAACGATATTCTTGGCATTTTACTGGCCTCAATCGGTTTGATCTAATCCGACATCAGTATGCTTCAGGGCCTACAGTTTGTTCGGCATCTGGTCCAATGCGGATTATCGGACCCTTCTTGTTGACATATGCGACGAGGATAACACTAATGGGCATAAGTAATTACGGACTAATACATTCCTATCTCTGAATGCTGTACCAAAAGTTTGCAACAGTGCTGAAACAACTGGGAATACTTGAATACGTTTGGTTTTAACAAGTTAACATAACACCACATTATTTTCTGTGCGTACAAAGGTATCTAGATGAAACACGCGGACTTCCATGGATCGGCCTCGGTGAACTAGTAAGCCGGCCCCCACGATCGCCAGTTATTACCTCAACGGATGTTTCCCTTGGGCACTATCTCAAACACGAAGTCCACAGAGAACACCCATAAAAATGATCGTGGAATACAACGCAATCTCTGTCACTTCTTTTCAACGTGTACTGCCATCATATTTAAATAGAATGCTCTTGCGTAATCGACACCACGGGAAACATTTTGAGCATCCATTGCTAACATGTTATTTACATACCAATGGTTGGATTTCCTTCCTTCTCTGCGTAACGATAATGTTGACCTGCCGGCAAAACAGCATATCCAAACTGGTAATTGACAGATTAGCATAACCAGTTCATTCACTAAGCTCTGATCAAAGTAAGGAACCTGAACAGATACACGAACGAGTACTGTCCCACTAAGGTAAGATTATGGCATGAGTGTAGTATTGCACTGCTCAGTAGATGTCATGTTGTTTCAGACTTTAACTTTGTTAAAAAAAAAACCAATTTTGTATGACATCAAGGAAAACGTATATTTAACCTAGGTCATGCACCAATGTCGCTATGCTACAGAGTTCAATTTTGGAGTATACAAATTGTCTCATTATCGGCAACTGTTACTCTTAAAACTCTTCATCATCTCTTAATCGCGATCTACCTTTGTGATTTGGATCAAACAAATGTGCGTACAGCATTACACAGTACAAGAAAATACACGAAAATAAAGCATCTCAATCTTGTCGATAGTTCTGACCGAGCTGTCCACACCGATTTCAATAAGTTGGCAGGTTCCATCCACCGCGACATCACTTGAGTGAAATTAAAACGAAAAGACACTTACATATAACAGATTTGGCTACATAACAAGGCTACAGAGTTGAGAAATGCAACGCGACACTTCGAATTTTGGAAACACGGTTATAAAATGTCAAGCCGGAATCCGTAAATAGTGCAGTTAACAGAAAAACATGATGCGGCTCAGACTCTACGGAACACTGGTCAAGTTTCATTAGTGGGAAAATATACTGTTATTGATAAACAGATCGGGAATAACACAACGTTACGAGCAAATTGTAATAATCTGCGTTTCAACCACCTCGGATGGCCTTCTTCAGGAGTGTTGTAATCGGAATCACATTGACATATGCGCTCATTGATGCATGTTGGTTCCCAGCTTACGTTACATCTCAGACGTTGAGACATTTATTGAGATTTCTGTCAACAGCCTGGTGCTATCCACCGTGAACCGTTGTAGCCGAAATACTGGGACGATGCAGTCGAGCAACCGTGCCTGGAACGCGCGTACACCGCCGAGCTAGCCATCCTGGCTGTGTTTGCGTCGATATGTTGCGGCTATTCGCTAACGGGGCTCGGTTAGGAAGCCGGTGATTTTGGTGAGCCCCTTGGTAGGCCTTTCAGTTGGGATTCCCGTGAAATTGTGAGTACTGGAAGTTGTGTGCGTGACCACAGTTTTGGTGCACTGAATCAAGTGGACTCAAGGTTTCAAATACGTCGGTTTGTCGCTGATATGTAGCAAGGCATGTTAATTTCGATGAGGTTTGATTGAGGAAAACCTGGACTCCCGCTGGTTTGGAGCGGACGGCAGAAACAATATGCTTCTTGCGTGACATGCTTCCTACCAGGTGAGTTACCAAGCCACACCGGGAACTCAACAACGTTCCATTTGAACTCAAACACCGAGCAACCCAGTTGTCTATGAAATCCACTCCAAATATACAGTCACACTGAACTAAGATATTGCAAAAAAGAATCCCAATTTGGTGGTTTCGTCACCGTAATTGTGTTTCATTTTCTGCACAGATGTTGCTGGTGTTTATCTACATCTGGAAAGTGATTCTGGTTACGAGGATTCGCACTCATTATAGCGGTACTGCTACTCTCCAAGCCAAGTCTTTGAACGAATTGCAAAATCAGTCCACTTACGTGGAGAGTATGATGGACTATGAGGAAACAGCACTGGAGAAGAATGGCTGAACGCTTTTGCAAATTAATTTCATACAACTTCCGTGAATGCAAATCACTTTTCGAAATGGCAAAACGGTTTTTAAAAATGAATGTTTTGATGTACTTGAAATCTATTAGTTCGGTGCAGGCTGGTTGATCGTTATTGCCCGTACGTTTGAAACACAACGACTGTTGAGGGAAGCATACCGCCAACAAACTGGTCATCTCCATTCGCAAGAGCTACCTAGCTGAAATCTCATTTGCTTTGTGCGTGCAGGATGGTCGAAACAATTACCTACCTTATTACGTAAATCAAATATCCAGTAATCTCTCTGAACAGAATTAACTCATAGGGATAAACAAAAGTGTGACCGCTGTTAAATTGATTCTTGCTGACAAGGAGTTCCACAAACCACCCAGTTTTAATAATCTCCCATTGGAAACAATCAGTGTTTCCCATTTATTGTTAACCTTAATGGGTTATCTAATGGCATATGTGAACTTTTCATCATAAACCTTTGTATGCCGATAAACATTTGTTTGGACGAACAAAATTACCGGTGATCATCTCGCACTCACTAGAATGTGTGATATACTGTACGCTTGTTTCCCACATCGTCTTATCGTTCGCATGTCAGACTGTTTCTCTCAATAGACACATTGAAGGACACTTAATCTGACTACGTGGGGAACGTGATTAAGTGGTCCATTTTAAGTGCCTCCACACTGTTATCGTCTATAGGTTCAGAAGTGTACTGAACAGTTTGTTTATTCAACCGGCACTGTGCAGGCATACAAAAATTCATCGGAACTGGGAAAAGGTTGTAACGGTAGAATAAATCAATGTTCACAAAATATTCCCTATCCATAAGGACACTGCTTCAGCCATACGCATATGGCGAGTTGAATCGGTCGTACATTTCCTTCCTCTGGTAAGTACGATCGCAAGCTGCACTGACTAATCAGGTTCCGTTTGCTATTACTGTGGCATGTCAGCTGTATTACATAAGTGATTGCTGAAAGCGTTTAAAAGGGTTTGCTGATGTCCAGTGGTTGTTTATGTTTATCTCCATTCTGCTCTATTTATTGTTATGGTGTGTTTGCAGGGGAAAAATGGACCATAATGAGCTGTCAATACAAAACAGCAGGCGAACACAAGGACTGAATCAAACGAGAATAAGGTGTTCACGGAATATCAAACACTACTGAGAATCAATCAGCGTGTTCCGAGTATAGTTCATGGAGTTGAAATACAATCCAACAATGGAACGTTTTAGTGTAGTGCCTGTCACTGACGCAGAACGAAGAACCAGCACCAGTGCTTTGTGGGAGTTATTCGAAATGTATTAGGTCTGGTGTTTATTGAATCAAACAGATAGGTGCAATACAAACTGATACATACAAATGAGGTACAAACAATGCATACACAACAACTTTCGTTTCTTACGGGCATCTGAAACGTGCATTGACCCTCGAATATAAAGCACAGCAAACAACCTTGAAACAACTAATCGAAGTGAAGCAGCCAGACCAGCATGCTGATCTATGCAAGGGATAGAATGTGGTGTGTAAGAATGAGTGCCTGCGAGTGATAGTGCGGCGTTGCGTGTCGAACCCAATAGAATGGCACGGAGATTTGCCGTAAACTGATGCGTTGAGTCGTCTGATGACTGCACAAGGTCTTTGTCCACACGGACAACTTTCAGTTTGGCCACCACGGATTGTACCATGCTTTCCAGCCCCATAGTAAAATACTCATTCTGGCGTGAAATCGTTTGGAACTGTCCAAAGTAAAGAGGTCACAATGACCGTCTTATCAAATTACATAGAATAACCAAACATGTGTATATGCAAACCATAGGGAATCTGACTGAAAACGGCATTTTCGCCTAGGGATATTTTAAACATGCTTCATGTGTCTTTGAAAGTAGCTCATTAGGTCGACTGGACGAAGTGACTCTTGGAGGAAATCACGTGGCAACTACGTTGTTGCTCCTTAAACTACTTCTGGTGGATTGTTCCTAAATTCTGTTGTGCAGTTGGTCTTCCATTCAGCAGGGTAAGTGGAAGACAGTTCACTCGTTTGTGCTTGAAGACTTGGGTTATTACCAGTGTGTTTAACTGTCTAAGGAAGCATTCCACCAGATCATTCCAAGATATGCAATCGGTTTTCTGTGTTCACAACCAACCATGCAAGTCAAATGAAGGAACCGGTTACACTGAAATTTTGCACCTCTACCTGTAGTAACCATAGACGACACACCGATATTGGCTACCCAGATGAGGAAAAACGTTTGAGCAATAGTCTCACTTGCAGTATCCGGTTGAGAATGACTAGCGGCAAACAAATGACCTACAATAATGGGCGGGAACTCCTCGGAAAGTGTTAGTGGACCAACTATTACCCAGCGGTTATGTGAGATTAGAGAACTTCTTTATAAAGAACTAATATTTATTTGTCTTGAGGGTATACGGAACATATGTGGGTGTACTTGGTTAAGTGTCACACATAAACTTATAGAAAAATGTTACAAACAGTTTGTTCCCTCGAACAGTTCGAACAAACCAGTTAAAACACGAAAACTGGTAGATGCATGCACTTCGTATTGACTCATGATTACCAAATTTACAATAACATGGATGGATTTTTTTAGTAAACTACTAGAGGGATAGATGACCAGTAAGTGGGTTAGGATAAGTCATTAAGTCCAGAAGAGAGTCAAGCTCACGAACGGTTGTTTCCGAACACAGGAAGCAAATTTGAGTCGACTGATCGTAACTGCTTTAGCAATTCGTGAGAATTCTCAGTTAAAATGACGCAACAGGATTCTGAATGCACAAGATGGATCAACAGCGTGGCCGGTGTTCAGGACGGGTTTTTCTTACATTTATCCACGAGCACATTTCCAAGTGTTTTCACATGTGAAACTCTTCTGGCGAAATTTGGGGGTGAAGTCGGTAGTATTTGGGATACTGATCGCTTATGTTTCATGTTCATATGTGGTATTCTATGACCCCTGTCAAGTCTATTTGGAATCATGCCACCTCCAAACAAGTGGAATCTTCACGTCACTATTTAAATTCGACCGTCCGGGCGGACGAAGTTGTTAACGAACCGAAGAGAAAACACTTACAACGAGCGTTTACAGTACGCTTGAAAATATAGCTCATACTAATATATAATAATATATTCATACGATGAACGTCAAGTGTTAGTGGCCGGAATATACATACTTGTGAAACAGGTAGGTTTCTCATTACACTTCGAAGACGAATGACTCAAGAGGACCTTAATATTACGCGCAAATGTGTGCAGTGACCAGTGATCGTGTGGCTTCTCCAAGGATCCCGGCTACAACCGTGTTTTCTTACTTGTCTGCTCTGTACACATAATTCTGTGTACTTCTGCCACGGCAGACATGATGCAAACTCAGCGCTACTTTCTCCCGTCGTACAACTAACTGCATGCAGCGAATTCTCTCGCTTTTCCTAACAACGCATCCATTATTCCACTCTTCGAGATTGTTTAGCCCGGATCTCCTCGAGTGTTGTTTAACGCATTCAAAGTTTCCACACACTTTACACTTGGCGCGCTTTTGAGTACCATTGAGTGGGCTGGAGTCCACCTCGCGCTTCCATTCTTCCTTCCTACTCTTGGTTGCTGCCGTTGGTTCCAGACTAGGCTAGAGCCAATTGATTACAACGTCCCCAAACATTACTGGAAATATACGGTCTGTTTCCCAACCCCACTGTGTTCTATTGGTTTGATGCCTTTTGGGACTGCGTTTCGACTACTCTTCAGGAAAGGCATTTTACATTGTTAGTGGACGAGAGTTGAGCACATACCAACTTGCCCACTACATTTGTTCACTTATAAACATCTCTGTAGGCCACCAAATTTGTTCGCGGACTTATGAAGTGGATAGTTGTTTACACCACATCTACGTGTTCAGTATGTAAGGTATTAGTACCAAATGTTGTGGTGAGGTTGTTCGAATAAGCAGTAGCGTTAATTTGTGCACATAAGCCGCATTGAATAGCAGAGTGGATTACAATGGTTTGCTCGGCTGGGATTACTAGAGAGATCTGAGGTCGCCGATAACATAATTCCAGTGACCCGTATGTTAACGAGCATATAAAATGGTCCCGTTTGAGTTACTGAATGGAATAAGTAACTCTAGGCGTAGCAGTACTTTAGGGGGTCATGCTACTTGTCCGGCTGCGATACTGAATTAAGTAAGCCAGCATGTCTACGTCACCAGACACATTATATAATATACACACAAACCCGCATATAAAAATGTTAATATGGGCAAGATGACAGCTCCCGAGGATATGAGGACCTTCAAAGTTAATTGGGGGTTTGCGAGTGAATTTCAACAATAGGTTTTTGTAATCTTCTACTGCGAAAGCCAGCTCACAACGTATCACATATTGGGCTTCGTGTATACATTCGTTTTTTATGTAATTTTGTTTATCGAGGTGTTCCAGGAACACTCTGAAAGCGGAAATTCTGTCTAGCATAATTAGGTGGGTAGGCTGAATGCGTTATTTGATCAGGTTGACGTAATTCGTTTACAATGTGAACAGCCGACTGAAATGACTGAAATCGCACACTGTAGCGACCATAATGAATACTATTTTTGACAGTCGCATTCATTTGTACATTGTTGATTATGTTAGTTTTACATACTTTTGTTGTGGCCAAACTATCCATTTTGTTCTATCCATCCGGGAGCTACAATCATAACTTTCTCTGCGCCTCGCTTGCTTGAAGTGCTTCTGTGTGCATTCTGTCTTCGAGGGTCGATACCAATATGCAAAGGTCAACATGCTGAGTTTTTGTTTTCATTGGCGATCGATCTTGTTAGTGAGTACTGCCTAGGTATTTTTCTTTTGGAGTGGTTCTATCAACACCAGAGCTTGGCTGAGTATTTGTAAACCGACTGATGGTAAGTACAGATAACCGGGAGAAATCAGTAAAATGGTAGGGTTTTGTAAAGTGTGCAGGCAATTCACATGTGAATGATGGAACTGAATTTACGGCACCGTAAAAATGATTAACATTTATGAACTATATATAATAACATTATCGAAATAGACCGGCATGCTTGCGGATACATAACCACATGGAATGTTAAATTAAGTTGAAAGTATTTGGCGGAATTGTAACGAAGGAAGTTTTGTGGTTCTTCATTTGGGAAGACAAGGTACAATGTTTCAAACTTTGTGTTCTCCGTGAACGTGCGTTTGTGATTTATTTCCAAAGACCTTTCTGATAAACATTTTGGTATTGGAAACGGGTTCGTGGGTCATTTACTTCCAGAAACAACGCATTTACTGGACAACATTAAAAAGACCTATCTAAACGTGTAATAACGTCCGGATCACCTGCGTCAGCGACCGTTTGTACACGGTACTAACTTTTCAACTGGCATGCCGTGTATGAACACTCATTGAAAAAACGCTACCAAAATGTTTATATCTTTTACGACAGACAATTATATGCCTCATCATTATTCTCTCACACATTCAGCATATCGGCATGTGGATGGTAAAGCCGTAGTTATTACAATATACGTTTGGTATTCTTTTCTTATATATTGTTGGATAAGAGCGATGACGCGAATAAGTTCAGTCAAACGATGGACTAATCCTCTCCCGTTTGCTCGTTAGCTTTTGATGGGATATCGTCAGGGCTAGGATGAACACCTGAAATAGTTAAGGAACAAGGATTCACTAAAAAACAACCGTTTTCTCTCTGATTGCAGAAGTGCAACTGCCTCTTAAATTTTGCTGATATTTTGCTGTAAAGTTTGACACTTCTTGTTTATTAGAGATCCTTCAAATTCTCTGTTTCACACGTTACATGCAGGACACTTGCTGAGTGTACCATTATTTCTTTCCCAGTCGTGGCAATACATAGAGTACAGCGTTGTTTGTTGTCCCCTAAATTAAAGTTGTTGTGTACTCACTGAACCTTGAGTGAAACTCTGTGGGACAATCTCCCCAAACTGATAAGCCTGAAAAAGTTTTCTGCTGAAATTCGGTTCGTTATTCTTATTCGCTGATTGAGCGTACTTTATCCTCGCATTTTCGTTTCATGCAGTTTGGTGAGTGAGTTCCTTGGTGTAAGTTATTATTTTTATACGACATTGCGTTAATTTTCTTTACTGACCACGTTGTCATCTTTTTGAATTACTAGGTTTGGGTAAATTGTCTCATTTAGTGACACGTTTTATATTGTCGTTTTCGCGTAGTACCACCTAACGATTGTTTACCATGTCTAGCGAAGACACCAAGCCCTCAGATTTGCATTCTGTAGGCGCAGTCACCCTAACAGTTCCCCCAATTCTGGAGGTGAACCCGTTACTGTGAGTTGTCTGTATTGAGACTGAGCTTTACAACAATCGAATTTCGTTAGTGTCTAAGCTTCTATAGGGAGTCATAATGTAACGGCCTGACGTCCTCCTTACTCAGTCAACGAAACACCGTTACGATACTCTTGAAGAGGTCGTAATCAATCGGGTAAACCCGTCAAAGAAGACCCGCTTGTAGCGGCGTTTTAGTGGGTTACAGCTGGACGACAAGCGCCCTCCTACGCTACTTCGCAATATACAGCAAATTCTTGGTAGTACTCACATGGACGAGTCAGTTATGAAAGCTACGGATTCAGAGGCTGTCGGAGGAAGCCCAGGCTACTGTGTTCGTAGCCCGCTCGCAACCGCTGACAGAAGCTGCCGAGATCGCCGACCAAGTGGTCAAGCGACTCTGGTCATTTCTGCTTAACCACAGCAGTCGCAGATTTGGTGCCATTCCTACCACATCAAATGCAAAACAGCCTGTAGGATCACACTCAATCGACCTCGCAGAGGTCAAGGCCTTATTGGCAGATGCAGCCGCTTTGCACAGACATTTGAGAAATATGACGATTGACCGTTTCCGAAACTGGTCCATCACAGCGTCGTCATACCAACAGGTCGCAACGTTGACGTAACTCACAGCCGCTCAAAGGCTTCTGCTAGTGCCATGGGAGGTACGATTCTGAAGCCATTAGATGTACAGCCTTTGTCCTTCTCCCTCACCACCTCAGGGAAACAGGGTGGCCGACGCGTAATGGCGGCTGACGTCATCGACCTATCCGCCCCTAGTCGTCTTATGCTCGTTAGTGATCTCTCCAGAGGGATCGCATTCCCGGTGGACACAGAAGAGCAGGTTAGCGTAGTCCTACAGACCCGCTCGAAGGCTACACAGTCAGGCGCTTCTCACCTCCCTGACGTCAATGGCACGATTATCCAGACTTTCGGTCGGCGTTCGCTGACGTTGGATTTTTGTTGTTACTGCCGTTACGTTCACTAACATCGGTATCGATTTCCTCCGTCGTTTCGACCTTTTGTTCGACACGCAATGCCGAAAGCTGATAGATGCCGTTACGCACTTGAGTATTAAGGGCAATCGCACGACTGTCAAAGCCATCAGTCCTATTTACACAACACCGGTTGCCCCACCGTCTTCTACGAAACTTTTTCGACAGTTTACACGAATATTCCGACCGTCAAACGTCATGCCCGTCGTGAATTCCAGTATCACACCTCACACCATAATCAAAATTTCGCTCGTATAGGCTAGGCCCCACAGACTGGCTCATGAGAAGCTTAAAATCGCAACGGCAGAGTTCGAACACATGTTGGAACTCGGGTTCATTCACCCTTCCGATAGTTCTTGGTCCTCATCACTGCATTTGGTTCTCAAAATGTCGCGAGAATGGCGTTTTTGCGGTATCTACTGCGGTCTCAATAGAATAAGAGCCCCATGATAAGTATCCTATGCCGCACATGCAGGATCCAACGACCTGTCTCACTGACGAAAGCATCTTCAGCAAAATTGTTTTAGCCCATGATCGCTGTGGTTAATCCATTCATTCCTAATGAGTTTATCGCGAATGCCGTTTGGAAGGACAAACGCCGCCCCAGAAGTTTCAGCGTTTTATGCGCGAAGTCACCCGTGGTCCAGATTTTGTTCACACCCACCTTGATGACATCTTGGTTGACAGCTGTTTTGGGCAGGAGCACCTTTCACATCTGAGTAGCTTGTTTGGACGTCTGACTAACATTTATATTCTAGTCAACACAACAAAGTGAGAGCTAGACAAACCAAATATCAAGTTTCTAGGTCACTAGAATTCAACCAGTGTAATAGCTGTCTTTCCTACCACAGTTCAGGCCGTCGACTTCTATCCTGAATTTTCTTACTTTAAGCCATTTCGCAGATTTTGTGGCCTGGTAAACTATACTCATCGATTCATCCCTGGTTGCACGCATATTACGCAGCTGATGGCCGACCTCCTCCGTATAGGCGACCATAAACTGGCATTCACTGATTCAGCGCGCCCGGTCTTTGAAGGGCTCAAAGTAGCTGTCTCCAAAATAACCCTGATCGCTCCTCCTGACACTAACGCACACGTATTGACTGTAACCGGCGCGTTCGATATAGCCAATGTCACAACGTTGCAGCAGTTCCTTGAAAGTCACCGGCAGCCGCTAGCGTTCTTTTCCAAACGATCGCAACCCACAAAGTCTTGCTACACTACATTCGGAAGAGAGTTGCTTGCAATTTACCTCTCAATAATTCATCTTTAGCATGCTGTTAGGGGCCGACAATTCACAGTCTACACTGATCATAAACCACTGGTGTATTCGGTGAATCCATCGTTCGACAGGAATTCTCCCAGAGAAACCAGGCACTTGGACTATATCTCTCAGTTTGCGACAGATATACGGTATGTTTCAGATGTCCTTAATCCTGTCGCTGAGGTTCTCTCATGTGTATACTAGATAAGCGATTATGCGAATTCCGCTACTGACTTAGCCGCCATGACCGCTGCTCAAACAGGTGCATCTGAGATAGAACAGTTCCACAGAAGTAGCTCGTTCAAAATACAACCTGTTCCTTTTGCTGTGAACCGAGAACGCGGATGGCAGAAAGGTTATTTGGTCGTGGAAATCAATACACCGGTTGTGCGCCTCAACGGGATTACGAACAAAAACACTCATTCGTTCAAACAACTGGTCTCGGGACGTCCCAGTCCCTATGAATGCCAATGGCTGGTTCCCTCAGGTGCCCTCTAATGATACTTCCCATATCTCTCGCGCGACCACTTCGATCCACGTTGTCGACCCACCGCTGAATAGTGGCGGCGTATGTATTATAGTGCGGTCGTCCTTCCTCACTGCACCTTTAACATCCTCTGAGAGCACCATCCTGTGGGATGTTTTCTAAAGCGCAACTAGACGTGTAGTGCCCTTATTGTTTCATTGTATGGTGTTTAACGTGCTGCATGACCTCTCGCATCCTAGCTTGCGTGCTTCAATGAAACCTACCTGTGAACGGTTTGTATGGCTTAAAGTAAACCACGACGTCACTGACCTAGCTGGTTACTGTCTGAAATGCCAACGTTCCAAAATTTATAGTCATACAGAGCCCTATCTGTGCGTAGGACCGTTACCACCTTTTGACGGCATCACTTTCTTCTTGACTTGTGTCGGCCTTTTTGCTAGATGGCCGGAGGCAATCTCACATCCGGATTATGCTTTGGAAACAGTGGTACACGTATTTTGGAACGCTGGGTAGCTCCGTTTTGTTGTCCTGCCGTCGTGACTATCGAAGGTGGTTCTCATTTCGAAGGACTCTTCACGGATCTCTTGAACAACCATGGGCACAAGCACGTACGCATCAATACTAATCATACAAGGTTCAACAGGCTGTTAGAACGCTTTCATCATCCGTTAAAAGCAACCTTCTCGAACCCCATTTAGCAACAGGTTTTACCACTAATCCTTCTTGGGTTGTGTAGCGCCGTTGAGGTGAACTTGAAAGCCACACCGGTCCAACTTGTCTGCGATTACCCGACGAAGCAGTTTCTCCTCTGAAACTCAAACCCTACAGTTATCGAAGGTATGCAGCACGCTTAATGAACCACGTGCGGGAGCTACGTCTAGTTCAACCATGAGAGTGTTCGTCACTTGTACATTTACCCGAGAAATATTCTGCCTGCTTGTTGATTTTGTCAAGGTTTGTTGCGCTATTTTGAGATTGCTGAGGTTTGCTTGATGTTGAAAGGTGGCCCTACGCTTTGCTCTATTCTCCAAATGAAATACATTACTGACCCTTTTTCTTACACCACCTAATTTGATCATTTTCCTTACCCTTATTTAGTCCGAGCCATGTAAACTTCTAAATGCCGAAATTAGAAATTTTTCTTTCATATTTTTTCATGAGTAACTTATGATTCCCGTCGTTTCTCGATGCATGAACAGTCGTTTTGCTCTGACCAAACCAATGACCATTTGTTTGAGTGAGCTCAACCCGTTTTATCGTCCACCATTGTTGATAGGTGCCTGGTTGTCAATTTGTTGTGCGGGCACTTTCTTTATTTGATTTCTGAGGATTTTCACATTCGAGATGAGAGACAATTTTCTCGTACATTGATTCAATTAGTACCTTTTAAATCCAGTTATTACGAGCGCCTTCTCGTTAACCGTTTCGAGGATAGATTATCTCTGTCTTTGAACATTGAGAGGCATTTACCGGATCAACAGATTACGCGTAACTCGGTGTGAACTTAAATCGTCAGAGAACGATTTCATATGCTCTCAAGATTTTGTACGCACAAACAGCTCTCGCAAGCCACTGCAGCTGTCACATACAGATCATTTTGGTGTGTTACGACGAAGTGAAAAGTCTCCCACTATCGCGCGTGATGGCAAACGCAAGGTCGTTTCAATTGATCGAGCCAAATCCGCGTTCCTTGGGGAAAATGATCCCAACGTCCTACCCGCACCTGAAGCTCCTCCATCCCGTCCCGAACACAACCCAACACGCGGGACATCAGCATCGCACCTTAGCCCCCATTGCATGACCGACGTGGTAAACGAATGCGAAGGTCTGTAAGGTTAGCTGAGTGCGTTAGTGTATCCTACATTTAAAATGCTCGGTTGTAACAACTATCTCGTTACTCTCACTTGATGTCGTTTTTTCGGTATACACTAGAGCATTCTTCCTAGCCCTTTTCGAATTTGACCGTAGCTAAATCGGCGTACCGCACTAGTCCACGAATGCAAAGGCACTAGGTCACTAACGACATACCGACGGCGAACGGTCCGTCAACACAATGAACTCGTTTTTCCACCTGGCACAGGTAATTCATTGGTCGTTCGGTTTAACAGTACCTGGACTTGGTGCAATAGAGAGACTAAGCCCGAAGACTAAATAACCTAATCAGAATAACAGACCCGACTAGCGCATCGTTCGTCCGCGATCGACCATCTTATGCACTGCTAGCTGTGTACTACTAGCTCTAGCCTAGTCCGGAACCAACGGCAGCAATCAAGAGTAGGAAGGAAGAATGGAAGCGTGAGGTGGACTCCAGCCCACTCAATGGTGCTCAAAAGCGCGCCAGGTGTAAAGTGTGTGGAAACTTTGAATGCGTTAAACAACACTCGAGGAGATCCGGGCTAAACAATCTCGAAGAGTGGAATAATGGATGCGTTGTTAGGAAAAGCGAGAGAATTCGCTGCATGCAGTTAGTTGTACGACGGGAGAAAGTAGCGCTGAGTTTGCATCATGTCTGCCGTGGCAGAAGTACACAGAATTATGTGTACAGAGCAGACAAGTAAGAAAACACGGTTGTAGCCGGGATCCTTGGAGAAGCCACACGATCACTGGTCACTGCACACATTTGCGCGTAATATTAAGGTCCTCTTGAGTCATTCGTCTTCGAAGTGTAATGAGAAACCTACCTGTTTCACAAGTATGTATATTCCGGCCACTAACACTTGACGTTCATCGTATGAATATATTATTATATATTAGTATGAGCTATATTTTCAAGCGTACTGTAAACGCTCGTTGTAAGTGTTTTCTCTTCGGTTCGTTAACAACTTCGTCCGCCCGGACGGTCGAATTTAAATAGTGACGTGAAGATTCCACTTGTTTGGAGGTGGCATGATTCCAAATAGACTTGACAGGGGTCATAGAATACCACATATGAACATGAAACATAAGCGATCAGTATCCCAAATACTACCGACTTCACCCCCAAATTTCGCCAGAAGAGTTTCACATGTGAAAACACTTGGAAATGTGCTCGTGGATAAATGTAAGAAAAACCCGTCCTGAACACCGGCCACGCTGTTGATCCATCTTGTGCATTCAGAATCCTGTTGC
>QNGE01002732.1:26550-67890 GCA_008508345.1 Paragonimus westermani
TTGATGTTGAAAGGTGGCCCTACGCTTTGCTCTATTCTCCAAATGAAATACATTACTGACCCTTTTTCTTACACCACCTAATTTGATCATTTTCCTTACCCTTATTTAGTCCGAGCCATGTAAACTTCTAAATGCCGAAATTAGAAATTTTTCTTTCATATTTTTTCATGAGTAACTTATGATTCCCGTCGTTTCTCGATGCATGAACAGTCGTTTTGCTCTGACCAAACCAATGACCATTTGTTTGAGTGAGCTCAACCCGTTTTATCGTCCACCATTGTTGATAGGTGCCTGGTTGTCAATTTGTTGTGCGGGCACTTTCTTTATTTGATTTCTGAGGATTTTCACATTCGAGATGAGAGACAATTTTCTCGTACATTGATTCAATTAGTACCTTTTAAATCCAGTTATTACGAGCGCCTTCTCGTTAACCGTTTCGAGGATAGATTATCTCTGTCTTTGAACATTGAGAGGCATTTACCGGATCAACAGATTACGCGTAACTCGGTGTGAACTTAAATCGTCAGAGAACGATTTCATATGCTCTCAAGATTTTGTACGCACAAACAGCTCTCGCAAGCCACTGCAGCTGTCACATACAGATCATTTTGGTGTGTTACGACGAAGTGAAAAGTCTCCCACTATCGCGCGTGATGGCAAACGCAAGGTCGTTTCAATTGATCGAGCCAAATCCGCGTTCCTTGGGGAAAATGATCCCAACGTCCTACCCGCACCTGAAGCTCCTCCATCCCGTCCCGAACACAACCCAACACGCGGGACATCAGCATCGCACCTTAGCCCCCATTGCATGACCGACGTGGTAAACGAATGCGAAGGTCTGTAAGGTTAGCTGAGTGCGTTAGTGTATCCTACATTTAAAATGCTCGGTTGTAACAACTATCTCGTTACTCTCACTTGATGTCGTTTTTTCGGTATACACTAGAGCATTCTTCCTAGCCCTTTTCGAATTTGACCGTAGCTAAATCGGCGTACCGCACTAGTCCACGAATGCAAAGGCACTAGGTCACTAACGACATACCGACGGCGAACGGTCCGTCAACACAATGAACTCGTTTTTCCACCTGGCACAGGTAATTCATTGGTCGTTCGGTTTAACAGTACCTGGACTTGGTGCAATAGAGAGACTAAGCCCGAAGACTAAATAACCTAATCAGAATAACAGACCCGACTAGCGCATCGTTCGTCCGCGATCGACCATCTTATGCACTGCTAGCTGTGTACTACTAGCTCTAGCCTAGTCCGGAACCAACGGCAGCAATCAAGAGTAGGAAGGAAGAATGGAAGCGTGAGGTGGACTCCAGCCCACTCAATGGTGCTCAAAAGCGCGCCAGGTGTAAAGTGTGTGGAAACTTTGAATGCGTTAAACAACACTCGAGGAGATCCGGGCTAAACAATCTCGAAGAGTGGAATAATGGATGCGTTGTTAGGAAAAGCGAGAGAATTCGCTGCATGCAGTTAGTTGTACGACGGGAGAAAGTAGCGCTGAGTTTGCATCATGTCTGCCGTGGCAGAAGTACACAGAATTATGTGTACAGAGCAGACAAGTAAGAAAACACGGTTGTAGCCGGGATCCTTGGAGTAGCCGCACGGCTGCAGGTCACTGCATCTATTTCAGCCATTTGGAAATCCTTCGGTTACTCCGTTCCGCGCACTGCATGCGGAACGCTTGCTGATTGTACAGTTACTTCTTTGTCAGTCCTGGCAGTACAAAGAGTACAGCGTTGTTTGTTTACTTGTGAACTATTGTTCACCGATTCAGCGATTCAGCGATTCGTACACGGGCTCGAGGCTGGGGCCCAATCAACCTGGATCCAGTTAGTTTGTTCGTTTCCATGTCTGGTAGTTTTCTGTTGACCAGAAAGGTAGTCAATGAAAACAGGGTGCTGTTGTGTAGTATAACTTCTAGAGAGTGGCCTAACGGCTTTGTTCAAACAGTTCAAGGGAAACAATTGATTCGAAACCACAGGTGTCTAGTGAGTAGTCGAGACCGCCAGTTATGTAACTGATACAAGAGGTATTCTAACTGGGAAGCTCATACTGCGAATAGGAACAAAGAAACATAACCGTTGAATGCATAACTAAATCATGCCAGCAAAGTATCGCCGGTAGTTTCATCCGCCATGCCACTTTCAAGCAGTCGACGAAGTTCTTAGCTGAAGTCTGAGTAATCGTCAACCAGATTCAACGATTCCTGTGCTCCCACACACAGGTCGACATATTTCGACATATTCCCAATGCTGATAGTAACGAAATATGGCGAAAACCCTTGAAGATATGTAACATGCAGCTGGAAGAGCAGACAGATATTGTGTCCAGATATGTATCGTGCAATACGCAGCGGCAGTTTAGATGGAGCATTCTGTATCAAATTTCTAAACTGTAATCATGCGAAAATCCGACCCACCTCAATTCCCATAAATGCTCACCCCTTTGCATTCAACCTCCCCTGTTTCTGGACGCTGATTGGGCCTCGACCTAGACGATTTTGTTTTTTTCACGTCAATTTGATGGTTGTGCAAATAGCCAGCTGTCTGTCATTGTACTTCACTTGAGTGGTGCGTGCACCCCCTTTTTGGAGCTCGGCTCATCTCCGTTGTTTTGAACCTGTTGACTGCTCGGAAGAGCTCTTTTATTATGAATGCCTTATTATGTGATTATAGTTCATATTTAGCCCGTTCAGCAGCAAATTGTAACCGATTCCCCGGAAACAATCTGTCGATCAAAACTTTCGAGGTTGTCTAAATATTCCCTACGATAATTTGTGGAATAGTACCGTGGCATTACGACCCAATCTTGTTTTGAATTGTAGTGAGATCACCTTCGACATCCTCAAAATTCTAGACTCCGCGCGACGTGAGAGTTGCTTTGTTAGTACCACCGCGCCGGTTCACATTACCTTCCTCCAATAACATTAAATATGGATCATTTCCAGATAATTGGGCCGGTTGCAGCAGTCGCTTTGCCATTTTGACCGCCGCTTCGGCCTTACCAGTCGAAACAGGAGTGGATTATGCTACGAAAAACGGAAGGATGCAGAGGGATTGGATTGGACGAACGCACCGATACGAAGTCAACCATTGATTCGCAGAAGTCTACGGTCAATCAGTGTCGAAAACACGAACAGACTTGTGTGTCAGCGCGGGGACCAATCAGCACGGCACGCTGCCCCAGCATCGGATTTTGTTATAGCGAGCACCGGAGTAAAACAGGTTGTTTAAGTGCGTCACACGTTGAAACAAACGAGCTTCAAGCGGAGTCGAGCCGACCAATGAGAAAGCGAGAGCGTCAACACCAATTGTAATTCTTCATTTGACCGATGCGTCTAGTCTATAAAATAATCAATAAAAACTCAATAAACCGAGATTTGCTTTGTGCCGGAAGGTTGGGATTTTCAACACCGACCAAGTAACGATCTGACTGCGTAGGGTTGCCCGCACTTTCTGAGTTTCTGATCCGTAGCCCAGTGAGCTTCAGGCACGTCACATCTGATAAAAATGTTTACTTCAGCATCGTGAAGCTCGTTAAATGGAAGATCTTTCAGGTGTTACCATTGTTGGGCTCCCTCTTTTATAGACCGGACAGGTCGTATGGTTAAGTCGGCCACCGAGTAAGCATTGTTGATATCGACCGTTCTTTGTCCGTCCAAGGAAACAATCCTCAGGGGGACATTCTTGCAACTAGTGATGGTTAACCCATTCACAGTTGTGACGGACAAGGTGGACAGAGTGCTATCAACACCGATACGCTCGAGTAGACTCTCTTTCACTGGAGTGGTTTCGGAGCCGGGAACTAAGAACGCATACGTTGGGACTGGACTATGTATCGAGTCGATTTTCACCGGCGCTATGCTCAGCCTTGCACTTCCTTCAACTGTGCCAGCCATATTACAGGCAACTTGATGTCCATTATCTTTCCCGGCCACGGGCTCTATGTGCGTGCGGTGCAGCAGGCCATGGCGACGCCCGCCGCAATCGAAAGCGTCATAACGCGGCCTGACTCGGCAGTCTGAGGCTCGGTGTTATAACTTGAGGCAAACAGAGCATCATCCGGGCCGTTGCAAGCTGTCCCATCTCACGGGCACACTGATGGCTAGAAAGGAATCACAGGCCTCGATGGTGTGCTTCTGATAACACAACACGCAACTGCCTTGGTGGTTGTTGATGCGGTCTCGGCTGGATGACTCAAAGGGGCCTCTTTTAGTATCTTGCCGGCTGCTCACAGACGAGTGCGCTGTCCTTGATTTCTTCCGTTCACTTTCATTGACTACCTGACCATAACTGCTGCGTGAAATTCTCGCACAACGAGAGATAAACTCGTTCAGGTCATCAAAGGACGGCTGTCATGCCATACCAAAGATGTAGTCCGCAACCTCTGCCCACTTATGTTGCGGGAGAACGGGTAGGGCTCTCACAACACGCTCCAGTGTCGTCACCGAGCTGAGGTCAGCCATATAGTTCGTTCGACCAAATGCAATAAAACAGTTCTGCATTCGTATAGACAATTGCGACAAAGCTTCCACGCTGTTGCCTATACACCTGTCATTGGGTATCAGAACATCTATCATAGATCTAGTGACAAAATAGGGCTGTCCGTAAAGTTCCTTCAGTAACTGCCGTGCTCTACGATAGCCGACGCTAAGTTCTAGCATGACACATCCATCTGCCGACTCCCTAGTTAGACCCTCACGGTAATACATCAGGTAAAGGAGTCTCTGGCCATCATCCGTCACTTCAGATTCAACATAGCTCTCGAACTGTCGCACGAATTTCCAATAAATCACCGGGTTGCCATCAAATAACCAAGTTCAAACTTTGGCACGGTTGCAGATAGTGGGGCTAGTGAGGAGCCCACTTGCGCATATGGCGAGGTCGATAATGATTCTGCGGTGCGGACTGACACCGGATTCAAACGCGCCCCACAGTCATCAAGAAACTTGTGTATGGGAGCGTTTCGCTCACTTCTACCATCAACGTTTTCTGCCTCCACGTGGTCATTACAGATACCCACATCTTCGTCAGCTAGCATAGCGTCCAGCCTAGCCTCCACTACTTATGACTTAGCTCGCGATAAAACCATCTGCAATTCAACTTCCGCCTTAGGCTGCCTTTCTTCCAGTTCAGCCCGTAACAACGCAGATCTGGCCTGAACACGGCTATTACAACTAACACGGGAACCAGAGCATGAGATAGAATCAATAACACCTTTGACTTGTTTGAATGAATTCAATCGACTATCCGGTATGGTTTGTTTCTTGACATTGTCAGACATCATCAGGGGTTAAGCAGACTGAGGATCAATGTTGAGTACTATACGGTCTTCCACGGAGACGTTGAGCAGCGCGTAGAAATGAACCAATGATCCCAAATATTCTGTTGTGCTAGGTCCATGAAGTTGCACACCCAAGGTTTCCCCAACCTTATGCTACCGTGGATCGGAAGTCTCAGGGAGAAAACGATTAATCTGCAAACAAACTTTATTTATTGATTTACTCACCGTTCACAACAGACTTCAACGTAAAAATTAAAGGGTGCTAGGGAGCTGGACGTGAGAACACATTGAGTACAACCGCACAACAGCCGCCAGAGTGGAAGAGTTAGTTGACGGAAAATTCCAGTCGACCTTCAGAATTCGAACAAGCGCTAGACTTCTCTATCATCTTCTCTTCATCATCTTCGTCGACCCGACTGACCGTGGGCGATCTACAATGTCTGGCGAAATGGTTCCTTTGCCGGCACTTCATGCGCGTCTTTCCAAATGTAGGACACTTCTTTCTGACGAATGTCTTCCACCGCAGAATTGGCACGAAATCATCAAGAATCGTTCTTCGTCCCTGCCCATAGCGTTTAACACCAGGCAGTGGTCCGCGTTCAAAGATGTCATCCTTTGTTCCGTTGCCTCTTCACTATTGCAGATGTCGATGCACTGAGCTAGCGTCAACTTTGGGATTTTTAACAATCTCTTCGTCATAGCGGAATTCTGAATACCGATGACCATTCTGTCCCGGATGAGTCTCTCCCATGCACTTGCAGAAATTGCACGATTTTGCCAGCTTCTTCAAAACGAAAACATACTGATTTATCGTTTCTCCGGCCTGTCGATTCCTCTAAAAAAACTGAAAGCGTTCAAACTTTTCGTTTTTTTGTTTCAAACAATATTAATCAATTTTCCGAATGATCACGTTCGATTCCTTGTTGTCCTCTCCGTCCTCGAAGGTTAGATTTCCCAGAATTTGTCTTCCCCCATCTCCGATTGCATTTCGAAGCATAGCCAGCTGATATTCTTTACTTTGCTCTTTATGATTGGCCAACAGGCAAAAGTCTTCGTACTTCTCTTTTCATAAACACCAGTTGCCCGCAAGTCTGTTCGTGCTGTTCACATCCAGCGGTTCGGGCGGAACAATCGTCAATGGGTTCGTCATGGTGTTCCTTCTGTCAACTGCAGTGTTCTTCTTCTCATCTAACACCATGTTGCTAATCGCTACCTTCCGGAACGAAAGCTAAAGTCAGTCTTCGTGGCACAAAGCAAATCTCGGTTTATTGAGTTTTTATTGATTATTTTATAGACTAGACGCATCGGTCAAATGAAGAATTACAATTGGTGTTGACGCTCTCGCTTTCTCATTGGTCGGCTCGACTCCGCTTGAAGCTCGTTTGTTTCAACGTGTGACGCACTTAAACAACCTGTTTTACTCCGGTGCTCGCTATAACAAAATCCGATGCTGGGGCAGCGTGCCGTGCTGATTGGTCCCCGCGCTGACACACAAGTCTGTTCGTGTTTCCGACACTGATTGACCGTAGACTTCTGCGAATCAATGGTTGACTTCGTATCGATGCTTTCGTCCAATCCAATCCCTTTACAGTTGGGTTCTTAGCGGACCTCCCAAAGAAAGCCACAGGAAACTGTCTCGAATAATTGTGTCTGTCACGATGGAACCAATCTGACAGAGACGGTCACCAAACCTAGTACGTTCTCTGCAAACCGAATAACTGCCGTATACAAATCGACATTCCCCGATCAGTGGCGACACGCGAGGTCGGAAGACAATCCAGCGGATAGTACTTCTCGTGAGGGTACACAATCGCGGAGGTATAGAAGCCTGGTTGTCAGGTTCTACGTTTCTAACACAACCATGTGTATCTTGGCCTAAAACGTTCGCTGCCGTAAGTGAATCCGTCGGAGTGGTGGTGAATCGACAATCGGCCCAGTTGAACGCGATTATAGTGGACGAGATCTCTCTGTCTTGGGTGGTCGGTATTTCGAGCTGGCCTAAACTTCTAAATTCTACAGCCTGGTTGCGCAGATTCGAGTCATATTGACTTTCTGCAGAGCATCGACAGACCGACACTACGGTCAATACAGGTCACCTTAGGTTTGGCGAAATTCGCTCTGGTAAGAAAGATATCGTCCGTCTGGTTCAGAGGGCCAGCTTTCCAAACAAACTGTCCCTCTTGATGAGGTTGCATGAGTCTGGACAAACAGTTCAGTTGTCAAAGGGAGGTCCACTTCGCAAGTTAACCCCTACTTTGACTGATGAGATGATGCCAGTGAGTGGACGGTTGATGCTGGCTAAAAGGGAGTTTCCTCTGAAACATCCGGTAATACTTCCCAAGCGTCATCCTGTGTCAAACCTGATTATCAACCACTGTCATATGTTGGAGGGACTTTGCGGTGTGTCACATGTTCGTTCGCTAATCAGGTTCCGATTTTGGATTACTCAGGGTGCATCCGCTGTCACATGCGCCATCGGAACTTGCTTCCACTGTCGTCCTCTGAACGCCACTGCGGGCAAACAAATGATGGCTCCCTTGCCACCCGAGCAAATAGAACCGGGTTGGCACCCGTTTGTCAATGTTGGTGTGGACCGTTTTGGTCCACTCAGTGTGAAGAAAGGTAGTGGCAGGGAAAAAGGTATGGTTGTGTCATAACCTGTCTTCAGTGCAGAGCTGTTCACCTCGATCGTACCCTCTCCTTCTTGCTTGTCTGGCTGTCCTTTGGTTTATTGTCCTCGTGCACAAAATTGACGTGTCGGTCTGACATCTGACCGAAACAACCGTTTACTATCTGCCCTTTCAAATTCAATCCATGCCTGTCAACTAGTTGTGATCACACGTTGCACAACTCTCCTCTCCGGTGAGCACGGTCTCCGGAGCTCCACCTATGTCTAGCACATTCGGGACTTCGACTTCCACCTCGACCTCGGAGAAGTGCGGTGGCGGCCCCTTGGTTTTAACCTGGGTGTACAGCTTAAGTAGACTGAAGTGAACCACGCTTAGCTGTCTGTTGGTTCTTGTCAGTTGACTAACTTGATAGATTGCCTCCGAAAGCATTCACTTGCCAAAACACGGTCCTTTCTATTGTTCATGCATCTCCACTTGGACTCCCGGACTCGAAACCGTGCTGTGCAATCACACTCTTTCGCCGACCTTCAGGGGAGTTCCAGATACCCTCTCGTCGTGATAGTCCTTCTGATGCCTGTGAGATTCCCCCAGATGTGTTTGTGCAATTTGGTGGCCCGCTGAAGTGTTTCAGGATGGTTACTCACATACTGTGGAACCGGAAGTTGCACTTTCTGCCCAACTTCCAGTCGGGCGTCTGAGGGTAGTCTCACTTTTCAGCCGGTCGACAAAACTGTGCGGTTCAGTCACTTGAGGAGTGAATAGCACTACGGTGAGCTAAAAGATATTCTGGTACAGTCAAGTGTCTTCGAGTGAAACTGTTCTCTGCGAAAGCCATGGAGAGTCCTTTGAGGGACCAGGTTATCCTTTCCACCCACACAGTCCCCTGCAGGTGGTAAGCAGTAGATCGCGCGTTGTCTATTCCTAGTAGTCTACACATTTCGAGATCCAAAGAGCTTCCAACGCGCGAGCCTTGATCTGAATAAAGTTGTTCAGGGGCTCCTTAAAGGCACATTCAGCGGTCGACAAGATGTTTTGGGGTGTCTCAGGCAACGGCCTTACAATGTCTACGCCAACCAACTCGTTGGGGGTGTCCTTCGGTTGTGATTTGCAACGGTACTCTACGTTCTATTCAAAGGCTTCTGAAGATGTCACATTTCTCGCGCGATTGGCATAACAACCTTGAATCACTCCGCCTATTCGGCTATCAGAATTGTTGTCGTGCGGCTGCCTCTACTTCGATTATTCTGGCATGTCCGAGCTCGAGATGCAAGTTTGCTAAGAAATCAAGTATCATCGGCTGGCAGAACACAATCCTTCCCACGTAAGCTGGTTCGTAGTAGATAACTCCCTCTGCCACCTTGAACTGTTCTGGATACACGCCCCGGAAGTGACATGCTCCAGGAACGTTACCCCCTTGAGCAGGAAGCGACATTTTGATGGATTCAGTTTTAGGCGGACTTTTGCCAGACGGTCTAGCACGGACTTCAATTTGCACATATGCTCTTGTTCGAGCCTTTCGTAGAATCAGACATCATTCAGATACACTAGTCATGTTCTAGGGATTGAGTTGTACAATACTTTCTGTATTATACGTTGACATATCACAAATGCTTTCAATAGTTCAGAAGGCACAACTTCGGACTCATACAGCCAGGCGGTACGATGAACACTGTCTTAGCTCGATCGTTTTCTTCGAACTACACCAGTCAATAATTTGGTGCAAATTCTAAAGCGTTAGAATGGGTGGGTCTGCTGACAGTATTAAACAGGTCGTCAGTTCTTGGCAATGAAAATGCCTCCTTAGTTGTCGCTTGGTTGACCTTCCTGTAATCGACGAATGATCGAAGGCCACCACCCTTCTTTTTATATCAGGACTGTTGGAGCAGCCCATGGGGGTTTGAAGGTCTGACTAGGTTCTTCTGCATCGTGAGATCAAACATCATATGCACCTCGTCTTGAAGATTTGCAGGAACCTTGCATGAGACTATCTAGATTGGAGGTGCATCCTCCGTATTAATTCCATGTGTCAAAATGCTTGTGCAACCTAACGTTTCTTCTTCCCACGCAAACACGTGTAGTCGACTTTTAATCATTGATTTCAAGCATTAGGCACCTTGTCAGTTGCCAGAAGCCACGTATGGCTGGATCATGTGGCCAATTTGGCGACTCACTTCTAAAAGGGGCTGTAGTGGCATAGAATGAGAAGTCCGCTTCTAGCAGAGTTTTAGACGCAGGCGTCAGATGAATGGTGCCGGACGGGCTCCTCAGCTGAAGGTTGTGTAAATTGAGTTTGCACCAAAGACGGCCCGCAGGATTCATCTCCGTTATAACACAGAATGGAAGGTTGGAGCTCACTATAAAATTGTGCCTTATATGGCATCCGGCTATTGCAGCCGGTGCAACGATTCTACCCTTCGTCGGCATTTGGTCACTGTTGGTTGTAAGGATGCGTTGACAGCACGGTTTCCACTTGTAGCTCGAAAGTACTATGTGGGTAACGATTACGCTCAGTGACTTCCCGGTGTCCACTAGGCCCACAAATAATGTTCCACACACTGTCGCCTGCACTGAGAGCTCTGCTAGCGTTGAAAAACACTCGCTAGTGGAAGAAACGTAAACGAGACTACAGGGCTTACACATTCTGGTTTAATTCCACGAGGGCTGGTCGATAGTTTTGGAGGCTCGAAGAATTGCCCTAAACGCTTGGTCGCGTAGTCTACGCGATTGATTCAACCAGGGTCACCATTTGCGACCTCCGTACCGCGAGGGTTTAGGCCCTCGATACCAGTCTGAGCTTCTTCTGTACATTAGTGGGGGCTGGTTGCCCTTGCGGCGACGCAATATTGTGCTGTTTGGCTGAGAGCTGCCTCAACCCTCTCAAAATCCCCGGTCAACCATACCGCGAATTCAGGGTCGCTGGGTAGGTGAAGCAAGAATTGAAAGACCTAGCGGAATGCTCATCTTCTTCAGATTTCCTTGCGGACTTCGAAAATTCTTACTCTGACAGGGTCCCCAAGTCTTAACATGCAACAAGAAGGGCAGACAGAGATTGCCCCCAAAGACGCATTGCGCAACACTCAGCAAAAATGCTCATCACTGTTTATTTTCAGGTTAAAGCAAATATTAAGTTGTACTTTGAGCTGTACTATCAAAACTTGCACCTCACCCTGTTTAACACTTCCCTTTCTGAAAGGCACATAAGACTGCACCTATTGGCAGCCTCATTTAACCGAATGCTCTTGAGGATATTTATGTAAAAATGCAGCCCTACTTGGAAATGTACGATAACAATGAGCAGCGAAAATTGAAACAGATCAGATTGGCCAACGGTAGCCCACCAGCTGGAAACCATCACATAACTTTCTAGCTACCTACCCGCGGTGTCATTACACATATTGTTTCCGGTTCAGATTTGTGACGATTATACCATAACACATTTGTTTCTGACGTTGCCGCCTACTTCATGGATTGTCGAAAGCAAAAAGGTAAAAAGTTGGTTCGCCTTCACACTGTGCACGTCCATTACTACTTCACTGCTAACTTCACCCACTAAGCAGATAGCGAATTTCAGTCATTTCATCAACGTACTGAAGTATTCCACTAAAACAACCACAGATGACACCACACACAATGTTGAGTGCTCACAAACGAAGCACACTAATATCTGTCTCATGAAAGAGAAAAACCATAAGTCATCATGAAAAGTTCCTTAACACAACGTAGATATCAAGAACGATTCAATTCACACTATATTTTTGTCCACACAAACAACGCGTCCCACCACCCGGAAATAAACTAACAGTCAGACTTGGCCTCACGTTCACTGACCGCTGTACTTGGGATGTGGTTGGTCAGCTCCAGCCCGCTGCACAGACGCGGCCTGCCCGAGTGTTCGAGGACCCGAAAGAACCAAGGAGGAATTGTGTGGTAAAGCAGAATGGCGGTACACTGAATGCTGTTGCGGTTCATCGTCGTCAACTCACCGCGATTTTCCAGTGTCGCCGGTAGTTAATTTTCAAACATCGAAACAAAATCATTTGCTTAAACAAAAATTTCTCTTTGTGCTTTCCAAATACTGGAACAACTACGGTTCTGTCGATGTTACGAACCCGGCCACCAACGGTCTACTAACATGGAGGTATGTATCCTGAGGATAATTTTGTGCGCCGCAGCCGTTAGAAAATGTTGGAGTTTACGGCTGCGTTAAAGCCAACTTCGAGAACTCGTGCTGAGCGGATGACAATTTCAAAAGTAAAGTTGACTGACTTTCAGTTCCACTGCTAAGGGATAAACTAATAGTTAATTTGATTTTGTCGACGTTTTCCGTTTTTGGACAAACTACCCTTTTTGGGGGTAGGCAATGCGCTACACAGAAAATTAAGGATAATTTCCAACCGTTCTTGAATGCCCCACTCCTATAACACTTCTATGTTGAAGAAACGGCCCATTCAGTATGACTTGATTAGTCTCTTATTGGATACATTTTGCTAATGTACAAAACATCCTCTCAATTCCAACTGAGGCCTGACGATCATGCGTTGTACTGTATCACTTGCCATGTGATAAGTTAAGTGAACTCGATAATATTTATATGGCCACACAAGTATTGTACACATGCCAGATGGTCGTTGGCGGTTTCTGCCATATATTTGAGCAAACTAGCTTTGTTGTAGTCTGAGAAGATGCAGTTGTCAATTCCATTCCGGATTGTGGCGGACATGCCGATGTGTGGTTGAACAATGAATATTCGGACTTAGTTGAAGGCACTACGTGACATCATCGTATGAGTTAACCTTGAACCGCAGCGTCAAGATGCCGATTATCTGTTGCTAAGGTAAGGCAAATATGGCAACTGTACAAAGCAGTTGGACACTTCCAGGTGTATAAAAGGCGGACGATGAATTATAACAACAGAATTGTAGCAGGTTAGAAAAATACTTTATCATTCATAAAGCAACTATTCCAAAAATAAATTCAGGCGCAACTAATAAGAAAATGGAAAATGCCTTGGATATTGCTTACTATCAAGCAACTATCGTGTAGGAGGCGGTGTGCTTGGAAGTAATGACGATGATGTGTGCTTATTGAACCATCTGTTGTGACCACGCTCAAGTGAACGTTATCAACGCAGTTAATTGTAATCGGCAGAAAAAGTTATAAAACACGAGAGGTCGGAGTTACGGGCGAGACCAGGGAAAGCCACCGGATATGACGAATGTTAAAATCCGTCAGCAAACTGAGCGTTATCAAAGAGGAAAGAAGTGCAGTTCACAAAACAAACGTATGTACTAGGAGAGAAAATATTTCGCATGTTTCCCAAGTTTTATCTAAAAGATGTGATGCTGCATCAATTTGAGCTTAACAAAATTACATATAGGCTGGTGTTTCAAGTAGTTCTGTGCCTTCCCAACAAATACTTTCAAATGAATCTTTAGAGAATTTAGCCATTAACTGATGTGGATAGCTTGGTGAAAATGTTGAAGTGAATCACTTTTGATGAGAGAGGAAAGAAAATGCTCAGGTCTGGTGAACACCTTGGTAGACTACTGCGTAGGACCTCACAGATTGCTCGCAAACTTCCAAAAGTTGATAAGTTCACACACCGTTCGGTCACTACGGGATTTTTATCACATGTGCGTCATACAAATATTCCTCGCATAGTGCATATTTGCGAGGGCTGGAAAAAGAACGCAGAGTGTGCTTCCGTGCAACATGCCACAAAGCAGCAGACAAGCAAACGTGGGTTTGGCACTTGTCCACTGGCAGTTTAGAACGCCTTACAGGGAAAGCAATCATATTGTGGTCTTGGTAGATATCTAGTGAGAGGAACGTGACATGGTTTAGAAATTAATCATAATTCTAGCAATGTGGGAAAAGATGGCGAGCAGTTGGTTCTGGTCTACTATGAGATCCACGTAGCAATCAGGGGACAAAATGTAACGGGCAAACTGATCGTTAAAGTGGCCGCCCGCTCTGAGTGTTTGAGGACTGTCATTTTTATGGTAGAGGGGCGGAGACCAAGCTTTTCGCTTCCAGTTATTACCGTAGTGTTGACATTCTTCCTTTTATATTCGGAATATTCTTGATGGATATTGCAGGCCTCCCTTGTAAAGACTGACATAAACATTAAAACCACACACACGACAAATCGTTCCTCCCACGAAGATTGAACTCGACGTGTCACAAGAAGCCTGATTTCGCGGCTTATTCTCGCTCAGTTTGTTCATCCTTACTCTCCAGTGATCGGCCTTTGTTACTGTGTATCTTGGTTTCTATTTTGAGCCTTATTGTTCCACCGTCGTGTCACCGTTTTATTCGGTCTTTCACCTCAATCGTTGATTTCGGAGCCTGTAAATTTGGCGGATTTAGTAACAAGGATTAAACTATCCTCTTCCATTCAGTTGTGATATTCTTCTTGTACCTTGGCAGCTTGTTAAAAAGAAACTCATAAATATGCCCCACTTCCCTATTGAATAAAAATCGGTTATCTGTCGGACTTAAAGTTTATAGACGCTGGCTGTATTACAGACGCGAGTATTCCAGATTCGGTCAGTCGACGATAGCTGTGAGTAGACTGAGTGTAACTCGAAAAAAGCCAGACGGCAAGAACGGCCGGTACACAAAAGCGGTCAGAGCAAAAAAGGCGCAGAACCAACAGCGAGTTTCCTTTCGTGCATAAGTGAATCAGAGACTCCTGTATTCTGGCAAGTCCAATAAAATTTCAGAGACTGTTTCCAAATGCTTTACTAAAAGCTACACACCTCACTCAAACCCACACCACTGCACATCACGTGACCATTAAATGATCCACCAAAGTTAATTTGTTTCATACGGAGAATCAGCGTGATGGTCAATTGTGAAAACATGTTTAGGAGAATCGCTGGAAAACAGCACGCGACACTTCGTGAAAATCTTGAAGGTTCACACCAACTGCAAGGAAAAACAAAAAAAGAAGTCAACAGTTGCGCAAAAACATAAGGTGAGTAGACCGAACCCCAAGCTGTCAGTACAACAGCGCCGTATGCGAGAGCACACAATGCACGCGCCGGATCACATCAGGGAAACGATAGTTTCTACACACTTCATGACACAATGCATTCTAGGGACGGCGACTCCAGTCTCAAGTTGTCTCGGGCGGTCCAGTGTTGCTCTAGTGTGTCTAATTGAAAAGCCAACATAAGACATTCACGCGACTTCTAAGTGGACCAGTCCGTCATGCACTTGTGTTATGGACGGCTGACCAAGGTAAGTGAACAAGATTTTTGCCACATGATGGAATTTAAAATTATGCGTGGAATAAATTCGTGTTAAAATTAGGCTGAGAGTCAGTGCGAGCTGTCACGCTGCTGGCAGTTTACTGAAAATGCGGGCTTAGCTGGACTGCTGTAGCCAGCTTGTGTAGTCACATAATGTAATCAGTGATGAAAGGTATTGGTGTTTACCGTTGAGGGTGAAACTTTTGGGGTTTGCATTTTTCGTCCGGATAGGTTTCTCCGTCTTTCTCTTAAGTTCAAGCACAGAACCTTAGCTCATGTTAATCATCCAAATCACAGTGGCCTCCTATTGCGGCATGTCACGCAGGTTGGTAGTTATGTTCGTATACTAATGTCTAGCGAAACAACAGTCAGTTACCAGAAAGTTTGGGGACACCCATAAAATGCTGCATTGCACGTCATTCGATCACGTTTTGCTGTTGACCGTCCAGCTTCTAAGAGGCGAGAAGTTTGTGGGGCTCACAGAAGACATGTCAAATTGTTCAGCTGGTAATCAACAATATCTCTTGGCACTGTCGTCGGCTGCTAGGCTCGGATACCCTTCAAGAAAGACAGTTAACCTGTGAACCCGTAATGCGGTTTCCGTGGTAAGTTCGTAGCAGTCCAGCGTTTCGTCGCGCGCTCCAAGGCCAGAAAATATTGGTCCATATTACTCTACGGCAGCTCAATCCCGGGGCGACTTATGTACGAACACACAGAGCCCACGAAGCAAACCCTGCGGGCCGTACCACGCTTGTGGGGGACGTGAGCATACGGTGACTAGAATGAATGAAAACTGGATGTACGAAACCGTCTCTGACAACGGAATTGGGAGTCCATGAGTGCGATTTTCAACAACAAAATGTAAGAAGAGCATTGATGGGCTTAGTGCCCTCCATATCATTCGGCAGCTTAAGGTTTTTAGAGAGAGGGTGCCCGACGGAGTATTGGCTATGGTTAAAATTTGAAGGGAGCGAGCTGGCTCGGTGCTGGCAACCGATCAGCAACCAAACTAAACTGACAACGTTAATGCATATATCGTGGATGCTCCCAATCACACAGGTAAACCGGAGTTTTCTCGTGTGTTGACGGTGGGTGATGTCAGCCTCGAATATTTCGTCTGCCATCAAGAATCAAAATATGAAGTGCGGAACCCCACCCGCTTACTACTGTTATATGGCCTCCTGACTTGACTGTTGTGAGTACTCGAACCAGCAAACCCGACTGCAATAGTATTGAAAACATCCCCAGCTGAGCTTGATCCCGACAAGTGAACCCCTTATAGTCAGCCGTCTAACGGTTTCTGCCCCCTCTAGACTTGGTGAGAGTGACGTCATGTAAATACACTTCATCCGCGCGGCTGAGATCCATTAACCCGAATACGTCACTCGACGGGACTTCCAGAGAGCAAACTTTGCGTTTGCGAACGATTTCATGAATTCCGCTTCGTAGTTACACAACTGCACCTTGATAGATGAACGCTGGAAACAGGTCAGCAGCGGCCTGAACGAGACAATGTGCGAAAGCTTTATCTTTTCTCACCGAAACCAGGTAGGTTGCAACCGCGCATACACAGAAGGACTGTCGAAACCATTGAGACGAATAAGAGCCTGATGTAACCCACACCAGTTTACGTTGAGTTCTCCTGAGTAAGAAATCTGTTTACGGGCTCCAAACACCGGTCGTGGACAATGCATCTATGACGCCATGGAATTTTAAAGACTTACTTAATGGGTGTACTAATCACTCCTAAGATTGCTTTTCATCACATAACTCGTGTGACTGAAGCCACTGCAGGAAGCTCACAGAATCGAAGACTAGATGTCCAACTCACCGAGAAAAGTGAGGAGGCAGTTGACACACTGGGTGAAAAAGCTGTTATGTGGGATCAGAAGTCACTAACGACTCGCAGACCGCCTTCTAAACAGAGTACGTAAGCAACCCCCAAACACCTAAGTTGTAACGCTGAAGACAGGACGAAGACCGTCGAATTTGACATAAGGGAAATATCCGGGCTTTTATAAGGTAGCACCAGTAATGGTTCATAAACGTGCCGACCTTTCGTCACAACTGTTGGCCACGTCTTTTAACTGAATTTTGGAGCGAAGGAAAGTTCAAAGTGAGTGGAACCAGCACAGGACATGTCGGGTATTTAAAACGAGATTGTGTAGCTTCACGAAACTGCCGCCCAGTGGCAGTGTTTTCATTGGTTTCCCAAAGAAGGGAAAACCTGATTGATGATACTGCGCGGCGCTTCGTGAACCGCACATGACACCTTCTTACGGCTTGACGTGTCTTTCTTGAGACTAGGCTATGCCAGACAAATATCATGAGGGCAGTGAGTGGGCGGACGATTGCTATTGATGCCACCGCGCGCAAGAGTGCCTTCCTTGATTTCTCGAAGCCATTCTACAGTGCAATTCATGTGTGACCAAACAGACTTGAAGAACTAGGCCCTAGGGGTGTTCTACTTGACTGGCTTCAGGACTGTTTGTGACGCATCATGAGGGCTTGGATACCCTGTCGCCTTGGACTACTCAAAGTGGTGCACAGCAAGATGCTAACACATACAAGGTTTTGGAGGTTTTAAATCCCGCGGATATCACTCAATCGTTGGCTGGCGATGTACCGCAGGTAGCGACTAAGAGGTATGATCCATAGATAGTCATCACGAATGATCTCTTGCAGTTTGCTGAATATAACACACCCGTGCGAAGAGCCACTTGAAAGATGGACCAGCTTAGCCGCCTGCTTGTCAAGTTCACTACCAGCACTTTTGTAGGAGTGTCACTTGTGTCAGCTCTCACCTTCAATTCAACACCTAGGCCCGTGCTTTCTGTTTGACGCAAGACATTGGTATGTTAGAAGGGGTTAAGCCACGTACGCAGGCTGCCTCACAAATATCATTCAGATAGACTGTACACTGTACGTTGTTAGTCTCGATTACGGGTGCGCGCATGGGAACATGGAATCCTTGCACAGGACACTCCACAATGTGTCCCATTATAATAATCACGTTCACGACAGCTTCCACTCACAGCATGTTTAACCGCCTGTTGAAGTAAAGCCAGCAACACCTAGGCCTTCTTCGTAGGGTGCTGCTTCTCTGTGCATCCTGGACGCTGAAGGACCTCATTGCCAGAAGCGGCATAACAGGCAGCTAAGCATGTCAGGGAAAAGTGATCACATAACTTTTTGGTTCCCAACTGCTTGCTTCCGTGAAAGTCTTTCTTCAGCCTTGCGAGTTGTGGCATCCGCACCTACTGTTGCCGCACGTCACCTGTCCACCTGTGGACGCGTGTGTGTTCCTCTCTCTCTCACCCCGACCCCGAACGAACCAATCCTGTTATTCACACAATCGATTGGGTGACTGCTTTTCGTATTCTGTCTCATCAATATTATGATGTCATTCGCTCGTGTTCGATAGAGCTACGCGCTATTGCCATCACGTGTTCTCATCCTACTCTGGGCCGACTACGTGTCAGGGCTCGCAGTTTAACGTGGTTCTATGTTGTAACATTTTGGTGAACGGGGATTGAACGTTTGATCCGAAAGCCATGAATACTTCATCTACACCTCTAGATTACTTTTGGGAGGATGTCAGTTCAAAACCGTCGTTATCAACGTGGACGCGCTGGAAGCGATCTTTCCAGGATTATGTGGAACTACTGTCAGCATTAATTCCCAACATACACCTTACGGAATCACAGAAAATTAAATTACTCAGACAATATCTGGGATCTGAGGGCCAACGTCATTTCAACGAACTTCATGTGTATGACAGAACCTCTTTGCCGGATGCCCTGGCGACACTAGATGTTTTATAGGGGTTACGCCATAACGTGTTCACGGCTCACATGAATCTCCACCAACTTCGTCGGTGTTCGGGGGGATAAGTTGATGATTTTATAGCTCGTATCCAGCAAGCTATTCCTGAATGTCGTTATAATGAAGTTGTGCCCACAAAAATTGAAGAAGCTATGACGATTCAATGTTTACTAGTGGGAGTCCAAGACACGAGAACCAGAGAGCGACTGCTGTCCGAAGAAGAATCTAAACTAACTTGTGATCGGACATGTTATATTGCGAGGCAACGGGAGAACATATAGCAGCCGTCTTCGGCATCAGATAATGTACAACTGATTGCACGGCGTACGTCTCCGCTCAAGTGCAATAATCCTATTCGTACGTTCACGTGTTATCGTTGCGGTGATAAACATGAAGCTGTTACGGATCGTCGTCACAAACCATCGACATGCCATAGTTGTGAGAAAATTGGCCACATTGCTCGCGTATGCCTTTCGAATCAAGCGAAGTCTTCCGATTTCCGCTCTAAGACTCGAGCTGTACGATCGATTGAAGATCGTGAAGAATACGCTTCCTACTTGATTTCACATACCTCGGCCACGTTTCTTGCGGGAGTATCCCCTTATACAGTAGATTTGAACGTGGAAGGCCGCAAAGTTTGCCTGAAGATCGACACAGGAGCTTCGGTGACACTTATTAACAGGCGCATACTGCAAAAATCACTTCCGTTGGCCCCAGCTGTTGCTACATTGCGATCCTACACAAGAGAAGCGATCATTGTCATGGGTACGTGCAATGTGGAAGTAAAACACGGAACAAAAACGCTCAATTTACCTGCATACGTCGTAAATAAGCAAAGTCCAAATCTGTTGGGTCGAAATTGGCTCAAACTCATGCCAGATATTCTGCTGTCTGTCAGATGAGTGGATAGTCACAACAGCCTTCCGACACTACTGCAGAAATTCTTCTGTTTTTGATGAAAACGAACTAGGAAGGCTGAAGGATTTCCAGGCCACTATTGTAATGGAACAGGATACTCCTACTTAATTTTATAAAGCTCGTACACTGGCATTCTCTATCCGCCCAAAAGTCGAGGCTGAACTTGAACGTCTGCAGAAACAGGGAATAATCACTTCTGTCCGACATTCAACGTGAAGTGCCCCAATTGTGCCAGTGCAGAAATCAAATGGTTCCGTTCGAATATGCGGAGATTACAAATTGACAGTGAACCAGGCCGCTACCATGGAACATTGCCCCATTCCAAAAATAGAGGATCTATATGTTACACTGTCCCGTGGTGAGAAGTTTTCCAAACTGGACTTGAGTCATGTATATTCAAAAATCGAACTTGACAAAGAGTCAAGGAAATTTACAACAATCAATACACACATGGGATTATTTCAATATAATCGCTTGCCGCACGGCATCACTTCTTCTCCGGCAATTTTCCAACGCATTATTGACAACCTAACGAAAGATATTCTCGATGTGTGTGCTTACTTAGATGACATTCTTGTTTCCAGACGCCCGGATAAGAAACATTTAGCAGCACTTGAGTTGGTATTATAGCGTTCACATGAAAATGGCCTAAATTTAGAACGAGAAAAATGTGTATTCCCAGCCGATGATGTTCAGTATCTCGGTTTTTGGTTGGACAAGTATGAATTACATCCAATACGGGAAAAAATCAGACCGATTTTGGAGGCCCCAGTTCCCCGAAACGTGGGTGACTTACAATCCCTCATTGGTATGCTTACTCATTACAGTCGTTTCATCCCAAAGATATCAACCGTCCTGGCACCCTTATACAATTTATTGAAAAAAGAAGTTCGATGATACTGGGCATCTAAGGAACAACTGGCATTTGACACTTTAAAGAAGGAGGTAAGCCAATCTAACTTATTGGTTCATTACGACCCAGATAAGCCCCCTAACTATTCGTTGTGACGCCTTTCCATGGGGTGTCGGAGGTGTACTAAGCCACAGGATGGAGAATTCAACTGAGAAGCCAATCGTATTTGATTCTTGCAGTCTAGCCTCAGCTGAAAAGAACTACACACAGTCAGGCAAAGTGGCTCTAGCTGTAATCTTTGCAGTGAAAAAGTTTCACCAATATATTTGGGGAAGAACGTTCGATAAATACATAGGCCATAAGCCTTTGGTGTCTCTCCTAGCAGAAAAGACAGGGATCAATCAGATGGCGTCGCCGCGAATGCAACGCTGGTCACTTCTTCTGGCGGCTTATAATTACAAGATTTCCCATATTCCGGGTAAATTAACTCAGGTAGCGGATGCTCTCAGTCGAATGCTCTTAAGCGAGACCATGGAAAATCCGTGGAAACCTACCGAACTAATGCATTTGAGGCAGTATCTGAACAAGCATCCTGTATCCAGTAAAGAGATCAATCGAGGAACAGAACAGGATTACCTTTTGTCCAAAGTTAAACGATTTGTTTCTCAGGGTTGGCCAACGAGTAGCGAAGACCAACTAGCACCCTATTTCAATCGCCGTATGGAACCTAGCCTGGAAGAGGGTTGCTTACTTTGAGGTTCAAGGATCATCATTCCGCCCCAGGTTCGAAGAAATATCCTCAACGAGTTACATGGCGGTCACCCAGGTGTCAGTCGTATGAAATCATTGGTTAGAAATTACGTATGGTGGCCAAACCTCGACAGAAATGTAGAAGAATTGATTCGTAGCTGTGAAACATGCCAAGCTACTCAAAGGAATGCCTCCCCTGTTCCAGTGAGTCATTGGAGACGGCCGGATAAACTTTGGAAACGTGTTCACATCGACTATTTTGGCCCAAAAGAGCAGATGTGTTTATTACTTATCGATGCTTATTCGAAGTGAATTGAAGTTTATCCAGTAACAAATGCTACATCAGAAATCACCGTTTCATGTTTACGAAATTGCTTTAGCAGATTTGGTATTCCTGAAACTATCGTGTCTGACAATGACGCCAACGTTACCAGCAAGGAATTTCAAGAGTTTATGGCAAACAATGGGATTCGGCACGTGAGGACGGCACCTCATCATCCAGCGTCCAACGGGCTAGCGGAACGTGCAGTGCAAATCGTAAAAACGGACTGAAGAAACAGTTTTCAGCGCCGAGGAAAACAAAGCTGGAAAAGTTTCTTTTTGCATATTGGACGACCCCAACTGAAACTACCCGGAGAAGTCCAGCCGAATTGATGTTTAACCGGAAGTTGCGTACTCGTTTGAACTTACTTTTCCCAAATGTTCGTCCTACGATTGAAGAGAAACAAGAAAAAGCGAAAATATTGTACGACCGAAAATAACACGATCGCGATCTAAACGTGAATGATCCAGTCTATTTAAAACTACCTCATGAAGAAGAGTGGAAACCCGGACAAATCAGAGCGGAACACAGCCTAACCAATGAAGTCGCCATACCAGACGGCCGGATCATCACAAGACACAAAGACCACGTGCGTCCTCGCTCCCTATCCAACACGCCAGAACAATCAACCGCGAAGTGTGAAACGAGCCACGACTATCCTAGGGAAGAGAACCCGTTATCAGAACAACCGCACGAAGAAAGCTGTCGCCGATCATGCAGAACGCGCAAACCGGTGGAACATGTCAAGCCGGTGAAAACAAGCCAAACTAAGGGAAGGAATGTGGCATCCACGCCTACCGTTGCCGCACGCCACCTGTCTACCTGTGGACGCGTGTGTGTCCCTCTATCTCTCTCACCCCGGCCCCGAACTAACCAATCCTGTTACCCACACGATTGATTGGGTGACTGCTCGTCATATTCTGTCTCATCACTATGTAGTGGATCTAAAGAGTATATAGAAACTCAGGTGTGAATAGAAAGTCGAAATCTGATAAAAAGGGAAACAACTATTATAATGTCATTTGCTCGTGTTCGATAAAGCTACGCGCTATTGCCGTCACGTGTTCTCATCCTACTCTGGGCCGACTACGTGTCAGGGCTCGAAGTTTAGCATGGTTCTAAGTTGTAACACGAGTGAACGATTGACCAACCCCAGGTTTGACTTTTCCCGTCTGCTTGTGTTTTGTTTGTTTGGTTAGCGCTTGTTGCACACTTGTTTCCCGTCTCTTGAAAGTCTGGAATATTACTGACGCTTAGGATACTTCGATGAATTTTTCACTGCTGGTTACAAACCTCTTCTGTCCACAATTGTTTTCCGTCGATGCTATCCTCTCTCGTTCTTTTTCTTGAAGAAACCATGTCCAAAGAAACAATCTCAAAGGAACATGAGGATCTGTGAGTCACTCTGGCCCAGCCTGAAGCAGTTATATTGAACTCTGTTTCCCGGTACATAGCGGTGTCGTATCAATAAGGTATGTCCCTACTGCGTTCACGCAGGCCATTTGGCCGACGTACAGAACTCACACGGCCCGAAAACGCAAGTTCACGGTTCTGTCGATCCTCGTGAATAAACCAGTGCGACAGACAAAAATGACGAACGACTTCGACCACCCGTACTGGGCAGAGAAAATGTGGGACGGCGTTTTTCTGAAGAAAGGGTTTGCAGCCTCTGTAGAGTATCTCACATATCGTGCTTTCCACCGTTTTGTTTCCTTTACTTTTTCAAGTTGACATATGTGCTTGGTGTTCGAACCATTCTAACCATTCGAATCAACAACCACAGCATGCAAGCCGACCGCTTTAACACCCAATGACTCTTGCGGACCGACCTTGTGCGAAGCTAGGACATTGAGGGACAGAAATCTTGACGTAGGAGGTGTTAGCAACAGATCTGTGAGAGAAAATAACACAAATCAACTTGAGATGTGGGCCCGACAAGCCAAGCACACGACTTACGCAAACAAAAACCCACTGGGCGCCAGCAAATCAGCAGAACGCCTTGCTATAAAATGTAATGCTAATAGGTGCGCATCTGCTAGTTTTGATTGCACATCACACATTAAACTTTTTCTATCGTGTCACGGACCGTTTGTCCTCTCTATGCTTCGTGCCGCCCAGTAAGTCATTAACACAACTTACTCAAACCAGAATGGCGTCAATCACACGACAAAAATGGCGCCGAAGACATAGGAAGAAGTGGCGCTATAGGATGAACAAGGTCACGTTTTCCCATTAGTCATCTGCCAATTCGGTTGTGTAGTGTATTTTGCTGACACGAGTGTCGGCGCCATTCTGTTTTAGTTGGGTATTTGGTCTCTTTTGGTGGGTCAGTTGGAGTTGAACTTTGAACCTTCACTCCAGGCGCTCCAAGATTTATACGATATTCGAAAAATGCGTTGAGTGGAGACAATTTATTTAACTGGGTGTGATACTCCCGTCAATTTTCTGCTCCTGGGGTAATTGCCCTACTTACCTATCTACTACCTCAATACAGCAAACAATGTGCCTTGTTTTCTAAGGTGCGTTTACCTTTCTATTCTTGACCTCTTTTGTGAGTGCTGATATGGCTTTGAAAACATGGTCACATGCGTTTGAGGTTACGACATTTGGCACACCATCAGGAATTCAAATTTCACAAGTCAAGCGTTCTTAACTTGGCGAAACCGGGCATTTGCAGCGTTACTAAGTGTATGGTAGTGACAGACGGGTTCTATATCAGGTGTCTCGTGGCATGTCATGCGTTTTACATTGCACAACTGGAAATGTTGCCGTTGCTTATCCGGTGTGCGTTCACGTTCTTTCATACTGTCCTCATGGCGTGCAAATTATGTTAATTGGCATGTTAGAACCACACCCACATAATTCCTCAATAAGCAAGGTTGTGGGAAAGTGGTCTTGTCAGTACTAACGGTGTGCTCCAGGATAACGATTAGACGGGTTCTTACAGGAAGAGTATTTCGAGGCTGAATGTGCAATAAGCAAGTGTGTAATTGTTTGTGTTGGTTTTGACTTCCTTTTTAATCGCCGGTCTTTCGTCCGCTACGCTGTTTTGACAAGGAAATGGAAGACCTCCAGTTTATCGCGATAGGTTGTATACAGAAGCAGCGCTCAACGTCAGGTGTTGACCACTTCTAACGATGATATAAAGCCGTTAGCTTGTCCGCCATTTATGGCACCGTACCGCACTCTCACGGACTTTGACACTGGCGAGTTCATCTTGATAGAAGAGCAAAAGAAAACGGGTAATGTCTACTCATACATCACTTACGGTTTTCATGGGTGCGCTTTCCATTTAGATACACTGGAGCAACTCTTGGGAGTTTGTTTTGGAAGGTTTGCCAATGTCCGTTCACTGACGATTTTCCAAAGATCGTCGGCTATACGGATAAACGTACTCAAGTACAGCATACCATCTGAAAACCTATTTTATAGAGCCTGTCATGAACCATGCTCAACTGACAGGGCCAACTGACGCTGTAGACATTTTTGTCAATAAGTGGTCTAACAAGGCGGATGGTCAGACGGGAGGTAGGGTGGAAAGATGTAAATTGGCAAAGGTGAAAGCCTGCCAGTGTATAGATCCCATCTACATCTGATACCAAATTTTATTGTAACTTCTAATGTTGTCATTTATTTTAGTAAAAGTATCAACTTTTCATCAATTTTTCGGCGTACGTTGGTGAAAGCTGCAGTTTACTATGAATAAAATGTTATACTGGACGCTTCAGTGAGGTTTATCTAACTGGACGTGATTTACGCTTAATGGGTTGGTCAAGACAATTCAAAAAATTTCACGGGTTTCCTTGTATCAGCTCTAGGCTACAAAACTGACTAAGCTAACTTACATAGTTTACATTACATAGTTATATTTTGCATATTTATATATTTTTGTACATAACTTTTCGTTAGCTACATCTGTACACTTGTTTGAAAGTATCGCCATCACTCTTTGAATCTGATTGCTATCAAGAAAAAAGCAGTTACCGCGCAACCTTTCTGTCTTCTTCATTTGCGTGGATTTTGGGGCTGATGAAGTAATCTCATGATGAAATTTTTTTTAGCTCCGCGTATCTGTTGATCTATCGACACCGAACGTTCGTCATCCCACGTCACGGGTGGAACTGTCCATCGGTCATCGTCCGAACCTACCCTCTGGCGCTGTCCTTATCTCGGGTGGTGGCCTATCCAGTTTGACGGATTTTGACTTGTCAGAGTCCTTCCATTTTTAATATATCTTCTTTTTATTTGTACGCATACCTTTTGCATACATCTGTTACCGTTACAGCTTCTTCTGGTGTTACCATGTTCTGGTTATTCTTATCATTTGGTTGAGTAGACCATTACACTTATGACGAATGAGTACGCAAAGTAGGTTTGAGCGTCCTGACAGTATCTCATTCCACACAACCATGAATACTAACAACACAAACAATTCCATACTGCATCGGCCCTCTCGCAGTATAATCCGGGTCGCCCTACCTGCTGCATACAGCAGGATGGATAGGCGAAAACATGTTACTGCTGACCCCTCCCCCACTGTCGTATCAAATCTAGTTCTCAGGACTCTCCCGATTCCCAATCCTGATAACTTCTTTGCAGGTCCCACAGCAGGTATAATTAATCATAGAAACACTGTGCCGATAAGTCACAGCTCTCGCCACTCAGTCCTAGACCTCCCTCGTCCTGTGATTCGACCTAGAACGCAAATTAATATAGGTGCCTTCAATCTTCAGGTGACTCTCCGGCCGCGGTTACCAGTCAAGCGTGGGTAGGTATAGTCCTCAGCACTATAGATTGGATTCCTGTTAATAGTAGACTTTGTGCCGTCCGCTTGGCAGGTTCTGTTAGGGTCAGTTTTAGACGCAAAACCGTCAGAAATCTTTTCGTTGTGTCTGCTTATGCTCCAACTGACTGTAATGACGTCGGCGTCAAGGACGTCTTTTATTCGGATCTGGCTGCTCTCTTCTGGTCGACACGTGGTTCTGATATAGCCGTTCTGGCCGGAGACATGAACGCCCAGGTCGGCCGCCTTGGTGAGGCCGAATCTCGTTTAGGTGGCAGGTTTGGGATAGCATCACATCGCTCGGACAATGGCGGGCGACTATTGCAGCTGTGCGCTGAGCACATGCTACTTTTATCCAGCACTAGTTTTAGGCATCGTGCGCGTCATTGCTATACTTGGCGTCCTCCCTCTCTGAATCAGACCTGGTCTCAGATAGACCACATAGCTGTTAGTTATAGGTGGCGGGGTTACATTCAGGACTGTCGTTCTTATTGGAGCACGTACCTAGATTCAGATCATGCGCTGGTACGTTGTCGTTTCGTACTCACTTTTGCTGAGCAACGACCCCACCGACAGGAACGATTGGCTGTTGAGAAACTGACTATACCGTCGGTAAGACATAAGTATCAAACTAGCTTAGAAATCTGTCTTAGTAGTTCTCACTCTGAAGGTGCTGATTGCTGTTGGACCCAGATCACACAGGCCATTCGTGACGTAGGTACGTTAGCATGCGGCAGGGGGGGGTACATGGAATGAAAAAACATTGGATCCCGGAGAAATCCCTGGAGTTGTTAGAAGCCAGACGGAAAATCCCTCCTGGCAGTTCATATAACAAGTCTAGAAGAGATGTCCGTAAGAACCTGAAACGTAGCTTGAAGGCTGATCGTGAGGTTTGGTTATTGGGAAAAGTTACGGAAGTGGAGATGGCTTTTGCTTCAGGAACACTGGCGAACTGTTGAAGTGCACAAAATTACCCACCGCGCGGGTGCAAGTCTCGGTCTGTTTGTTTGTGATATGACAGGACTGAGGTTTCAAGGGTCATTGGTTCAAAATCGAGAAACGAGATGAAGATTAGCTGTTTGTTTTAAATTATTCGCTAACCGGCAATGAAGTGTTGGAATTAACTGCTTGCAAATTTTCTAGAGACTCTGAACGTAGACGTCTTCAAACGGGAGCTAGACACATTTTAGAATAACCTGTTTCCTACGTTGTACTCATTTGGAGTACGATTTTACTTTCGGAGTAACTAAGGTTTGTTACATCTTTTCATCTTCACGTTTAGATCACTGCGTCGACGAAATGCAGTCTAGTCGATATCCGGATCACTCCAGCCAAGCATCAGGACGTCGACTGGCGTAAACCTGCATCATTTCCTGGATTTGAGATTGAATTTGAAAGTGTATCTGATCATAGTGTATCAGATCCCTTTCAGCTTTACGGCCACTGTTGCTAAATCTTAGTTCACTGTGGATCTGCTAGGGTTGCCTCCACGCAGTGCTCATCCTGACAACTTGAAAAAGCCGGGTCACCCGCTCACTACCCTGATAACACGAAATAAGTAGCGCGCTACGTACTCTGGACAGCCTGACCTTCCACTGTGGAGCATTTAGATGCCTTAACGTAATCGCTGAGGGAATTCATTGCGATAGTTGTGGAAAGTGGTACTATGCCGGGTGTTCCTGACTTTGCTTCAAGTCTTCACGCACCGCGTAAACGGGTGTGTTCGCACTGTTGTTCATTTTCTGAAGTTTCCTCACGATTGCTGGTTAACTATGGAGCTATTTAGGTCATTGCCGGTGAAGCAAGTGCTTCAGAAGTTTTGTCAAATGGCAGTAAAGCGGTATAGTAGAAACATTTGCCAAACAACGAAAGGTGGCAACAATAAAGTTGGAAGTCTACGGGCTTGTCGACCGTACTCTGAAATTGTACATGGCCGCTGAAACACTATTGTGCAGATACCGAAATATTCTGATCCTTACTATTAAGTAACTAATTGTCAGAGAGTTGAATACCCGAAAAGAACTATAAGATGATGGATATTCCGCGGAAATCGGGAGCGCCTGTAGAAGCCGATATCAAACGCATACACGAGGTGGAGAGTTGGCGTTTAAGTGACTCCATCAGTCATCAAAACGTGCTCAATACGCGGCGGGTTTACACAGTTGTCTCAAAGAAACCATATACTCAGTGAAGCTAACAGAGTACATTTTCTGTCAATGATTAGATATCAGACCACCGCGAGCTTGAATTCGCAGCCGCACCATCCTCACTCACTGAACTTTCGAACGACCATCCAGTTCAAGGCTAAATCCTCCTAAGATATAAATTCGATATTACAACGCAAAAGATTTACCCGAATAAGATCCTGGTGTACTAGCTTCTGACCACCGGGAATTCACTTGTTCGCTTTCAGTTTCCCATACAACAGCTGCTTCGGAATTCGTTCGTCGTTCGTCCTACAGATATGTCGTATTCAAGGAAGGTGGTCGGGCATCACTATGGCTTCAATCCTATCCGAATCCGCTTACGGAAGCACCCCAGTGTTTAGAACCATGCTCAACCACCTTATACACAAGATGATTCGGAGATATTGCGGATGGAAGTGGCTCAGGTACGGCACACTCTGAATTGAATAGTCAGAAGACAAATTATGATATGAATTCATTTCGCACACTCTCGTCAGTCGTAAACGTGTGAATATCATGAAAACAAAACTAACAAGACTTAAATGAAACGATCAAAAGTGCAAATCGGGCTTGCTCGTGATTGGTACTCACGGCTAAACCCACGGCAAACAAAGGTTGACAGTCAGTTGTTTTTGTGTACAAAGAACCGGCTGTCGACGGCTGATCAACAATGCTTCACTATACTTGACAATTTGTAGGCCATGCGCGTTCACCAAGACCTTAAACGAAGAGGCGACACTGACATTGTGACGTATGTTCGATAAGTGCCTTGCAATGGATAAACTGACGGTTTGTTCTCGCTGAGTATCGTTCGTTGGCGTGAGTCAGTGTAACACTCAACCATTTTAGGATATGCTCGTTGGCCCTGGTTTAAAACATCCTTTCTGTTCTACCAATGTGTTTCCGCAGCTGCGGAGAAATTGATAGATACAGTGGCTGCTAGGAAGCAAGGAGTTTGCTTTTTGACCGGGGGTAGAGGTAGCCTTGTCGTTTGTGAGAGTGGAACAAAATTTGTTGCATTACACACGTTTCAACACGTTACGGAACAACTTTCTAAAGGTGTTCATCAGACTGTCACCTTTGAAGGGGCGTTTGATGAAGACAGCCTTTTCAGGCATTTCTTTCGTCGTTTTTCCTAGCAGCTATTCTATCTATCAATTTTCCCGCAGTTGCGGAAACACATTGGTAGAACAGAAAGGATGTTTTAAACCAGGGCCAACGAGCATATCCTAAAATGGTTGAGTGTTACACTGACTCACGCCAACGAACGATACTCAGCGAGAACAAACCGTCAGTTTATCCATTGCAAGGCACTTATCAAACATACGTCACAATGTCAATGTCGCCTTTTCGTTTAAGGTCTTGATGAACGCGCATGGCCTACAAATTGTCAAGTATAGTGAAGCATTGTTGATCAGCCGTCGACAGCCGGTTCTTTGTACACAAAAACAACTGACTGTCAACCTTTGTTTGCCGTGGGTTTAGCCGTGAGTACCAATCACGAGCAAGCCCGATTTGCACTTTTGATCGTTTCATTTAAGTCTTGTTAGTTTTGTTTTCATGATATTCACACGTTTACGACTGGCGAGAGTGTGCGAAATGAATTCATATCATAATTTGTCTTCTGACTATTCAATTCATATGGCTAAAAGGGACTCAGTGTTTCAAATTTCCCAAACGGACACACTGCACACTTCGTTGACGCAATTTTTACTACCGTGTAACAGTGTATATAACACCGTTGAGCGGTAGGCAAGCTGCTTGATTGTCATCTCCAGGCCTTGATAATTTTCAAGACGTCCGAAAGCAGCGATACCCTTCGCAACACGAGGTCGTAACTCACGGTCCGTGAACAGATTGCTCTCCAAGTAACGTCTATTTGCATCTGTTCGCATTGTCCCCATTGATATGAATTCCAGTTACAAGAGCAACATATCCGCTCAGAGAAGGCCGAAAAAAGGAAATGTCCTATCTGCGTTGATCTCCAAATCGAATCCGGTCTCCGCGCTCGCGAAAGCCGTGGTCAGTGACTGAAGTTCCTGTTCTTCATCTGTGAACAACAGCATGCGCATTGTGAGGGTGTGTAGGCGAATTGAGGTGCCAAAACGCCAAATATTAAGCGAGCGACCATCTGTGTGTTATTCGACTTTCATTTCCTCCTCAGAGATCTGCGGAACAGGTGTTAATATTGCAGTCAGATATACACTAAGTAGATTTGGAGCTAGGACATAATGCTGTTTCGTGTTAGTGACAATGTCCAACTCATTAGAAGTCGATCCAAACGACTGCACCTTCGTCTTTGTGCCCAACTTCAACGTTCTAATTAAATTGATTAACTTGTTCGGACATCCAAACTTATCAAGCACCGTCCACAATGCCTTACGACTCAGACGCTTTGGTGAAATCCATAAACAAAATATGTAACGGCCAGCTGTGTCCATGATACTTCTCCCAGGTTCGTGGAGTAGCGAACACCATGTCGATCATACCGTGACTCGCCCGGAATCCACATTGCTCCTCAGTAACATTGGCTTCCGAAAACTTCATTGAGTCGGTTCAGCAAGATTCTCTCTGGTATCTTTCCAAAGCGGCTGAACAGACCGATGGACAGATAACTGCCGGCGTTTTGCCTGTTACCCTTATATTTTGACAAAGGTGCAACCGGAGCATCCTTGAACTTTTGAGAGAAGACTTCCTGCCTCCCCATGGAGTTAACCAATTGAGCGAAGGAATCACGGTTGGCGGCATCCGATTCGGATTAGCCTGTCACAGTGACCGAAGACAAAGGACGCCTGCGCTTAGCCACCACTGCAATTGGCTTGCGCTGCACCAATTGCAGTTCCACCAACACCACATATCCAGTGTAAACCCGAAAGAATAAGACTGGGAGGTGTGCCAGTGGGGCCTTTGTGTCCAGCCGACCAATGCTGGTTAGCCACTTGATTGGCTAATAAGGAAAGGAAACTCCTATCTCTCGGAAACTAAATAGAGGGAGGCTATAATGACGAGATCTACACTAAGAAGAAAGATTTTTGAAGTGTAATACAAGAAGCATTGCCGTATAGGAGTGCAGATTAGTGCATCCCAGAGAAGATAAGGATGAATAGCAAAGTTCTCATTGGAATATGAAAAGACAGGCAGATCATTCATCATACAATACACCGACAAAGCCGAAGAAAAGAATGGATAGAAGACCACAGATGCTCAAGTTTCTGAAAAGGGAAGCGGATGAGTTGTCAACGAACAGGAGTAGAATGGATACATTGACATTACCTACCTGGCCGGAGCTTAACGTACTCGCCGCCTCTTCGCCGACGGGGTACTATAAATACGTTGGTGGCCTACTAACCCCAAACGGCCAGCGCATTCGCGGCCGCACACATGGCAACGCCATATAGTCACGTCACCGCGACCTATGGCACCGATGGTTCCCTTGCGTACCGCACGCTTCCACTCGCGGCCGCGCAATAATTGCTCGTTGAACGCTCGGACGCCCGCCCGAACCGTATTCCTCCAGGCCGTCCGGTTCAACGCCAAATCTTCCCAACATCTGAAATCAATGTTACAACGTGAAAGGCTCACCTGCACAACATCCTGGTACCTCCGCTTCTGGCCACCGGGATTTCGCTTACCTGACTTCACTTGTCCGTACAGTAACTGCTTCGGGATACGGTCATCGCCCATCCGACGGACGTGACCGAGCCAACGGAGCTGGTTCAGCATCAACATGGCTTCCATCCCGTCCATGTCCGCTCGCCGCATTACCTCAGTGTTCGGAATCATGTCCGACCACCGAATACCCAAGATGCGCCTCAGACACTGAACATGGAAACGGCTCAAATAGCTCACGTTCCGCTGATACAGTGTCCACGTCTCACTGCCGTACAGCAGGATAGACAGCACCATTGAGCGGTAGACACACAACTTCGTGGCCATCTTCAGGCTGTGATTCTTCCAGACACGCCTTTCAAGACGTCCGAAAGCAGCGCTAGCCTTTGCCACACGCGCTCTCAACTCGCGGTCCACGGACAGATCTGTCGACAAGTTGCTACCCAAGTAGCAAAAATCCCCGCAGCCATTCACAGTGTCTCCAGCGATGCGAATTTCGGGTGGAGGTACACAAGCAGCACCTCCACCAGGAGAAGGCTGAAAAAACGAATACGTCTTACCTGTGTTGATGTCCAACCCGAACTTCGATGCTGCCGAAGCGAATGCTGTAGCTAGACGTTGCAGCTCTTCTTCGCTGTGCGCTAGCAAGGCGCTGTCATCGGCGAACAGAAGCATCCGCATCCTTGAGGTCTGCAGCCGGGTTGAGGCGCCAAATCGTCGGATATTCAACAGACGCCCGTCCGTCCGGTACTCCACCTCGACACCATCCTCTCCAGAGTTCTGAAAAGCAACTGTTACCATCGCAGTCAAATATAAACTAAATAGGGCTGGGGCTAGAACACAACCCTGCTTCACGCCAGTGACGATGTCGAAATCATCAGAGGTCGATCCACACGATTGCACCTTCGCCTTCATGCCCGCATGCAACAATCTAACCATATTGACGAACTTACCTGGACATCCAAACTTACCAAGCACCGTCCACAGCGCCTCGCGGTTCACGGAATCGAACGCTTTGGTGAAGTCCACGAACAGGGCATACAAGGGCTGATTCCGTTCTCGGCACTTCTCCTGAAGCTGTCGAGCAGCAAACACCAGGTCGATTGTACTCCGACTCGACCGAAATCCACACTGCTCCTCGGGAACATTCATCTCCAGAACGGACGCATTCAGTCGGTTCAGGAGGATTCTGGCAAGCACCTTGCCTGCACAGCTCAAGAGGCTGATACCTCGGTAGCTGTCGGTGCATTGCTTGCTACCCTTCCCTTTGAACAAGGGTACGATGAGGGCATCCTTGAAGTCTTGCGGCATCACCTCGTGCTCCCAGATGGAGTGAACCAGTTGGAGCAGAGCGCGTTCCAACGCCGGACCGCCATTCTTCAGGATCTCACCTGGCAGCCCATCCTCGCCTGCAGCCTTCCCGTTGCGCAGTTGACCAATCGCCCTCTGCAACTCCAGCAAGTCGGGGGCGAGAGCAAGCGAAGATTTGACGTCCTGTTGCGGCAGACTGTTAACAGTCGCCCAATCAATTGTAGTAGGGCGGTTTAACAGGCTGCCGAAGTGTTTGCGCCATATTCCCATGATGTCTTCCGGCTGGCTGCAAGAACAACCGGTGTCCACGTCTACCAGTGCTTTAGTAGACTGGATAGACGGACCGAAGATCGCCTTAAGCGAATCGTAAAACTCCTTGTGTTGCCGACGATCTGCGAAGCCCTGCATGCGCTCGCCCTGTTTCCTCCACCAGTTGTCCTTAATTCCGCGAACACGCTCAGCCAGTTGACGGCGGATATTCCGGAACCTAGTCTTCTTCGCTCCATTGCCAGGGTCCATTGTGCATGTGGCGAACGCGGCATTCTTCTCTCGTACCAAGTTGGAGATAGCCACGTTGTTGTCATCGAACCAATCCGGGCGTTTCTTGCGCTCCACACCGATCGTCTCGGTGGCTGCTACCATAATCTGTTTCTTCAGTTGTTGCCACATACCCTCGGGGGTAGTGGGTACAGGAGCATTGTGCAGGCGAGCGACGACTGCACGTTGAAAGGCAGCCTTCGTCTCGAAGTTCTCCAACCTTCTGATATCCAGCTTCTGCCGTTGTCCAAAAGATCTACAATAAACGGACTTGCGTACATGGATAAACAATTTGGTCCTGACCAGCCTATGATCTGTGCTACATTCAGCCCCGCGCATCACTCGCGTGATGCGCACTTCACGAATGTCGCGCTGCCGCACAATCACGTAGTCAAGTAGGTGGTGGTGACCGCTTCGTGGATGAGTCCACGTCGTGATGTCGCTCGCATCCAGCTGGAATCGGGTGTTCGTGATAGCCAGCTCGTGAGTAGCACACAGGTGCAGCAGACGATCACCGTTCGCGTTGACTGAACCAATGCCGTAGGGTCCGAGGACTCCCGGCCAAGCTACAGAGTCGCGCCCAACTCTAGCGTTCAAGTCACCCAAAACAAACAGTCGGTCATTCACTGGCGCAGACCGGATTGTGGCGGACAGCTGATCATAGAACTGGTCCTTTGTATCATCAGTGTGACACATAGTTGGACCATAAACACTAACAAATGTAGCACACTTACCTCGACCGAGTCGCAGGCGCATCGACAGCATTCGGGGGCTGATGCCGTGCGGTTCGCCTATCATCAAACCATTGATGCGATCAGCGACTGCAAAACAGACACCATGCTCCCGAACACCGTCTGTCGGGTAGCCTATCCAGTAGAAAGTGTACCCGGCGCCTGCTTCCCGCAACTTACCTTGGTCTGCAAGCCTTGTCTCACTCAAGGCTGCTACGTCGATTCCATACCGCCGCAGTTCCATCGCGATCAGGGCGGTGCGTCGTTCCGGCCGTTCTGTGGCGCTGCATCGATCCAGCAGAGTGCGCACGTTCCACGTCCCAACCGTAAGCGTGTTGCGTCCACGGGCCTGTCTCCAGTTGGTCTTCTGGGCACTGAAACCTAGTTGAGCATTATCTGCTCGGGGGCTCGTGATTGGGGGGACGTATGAGGGTGAGTGTTTGGCAGTAGCATATTTTCGCCTATCCACCCTGCCATGTGCAGCAGATAGGGCGACCCGGTTTATCCTGCGCGACGGCCGATGCAGTATGGTATTTAGGTTATTTTGTAACATCATTGTATGTATGGGCTTTGGATACTGCCAGGACGCCCAAACTTGTGCAGGAGAGCGATTAGGGCTCTCAACCAAAGCCTTTGGCTAAAAAGCCTGTACCGCAAGGCAGCAGGTGACTCACACACACATGCAGACATGACAGCATCAGCCACCAAAGAGAGGATCGACAGCCATATCAAAGCACATCCAGCACCCACTCACAGGAACAGTAACACTGCATACACGGTCCCAGCAGACAGACATAGAGTCAGTTCAGGCAGCAACGAGCACCACGCCCAGAGAAGCTACAGCACACCATCAACACGCATAACAAACGCACGCATCTGCTTTTTATCTGGCTGCTCCCCTTTGGCCAATCTGACAAGGTTGAACCTGAAGGAACCGAAGTCCCAGTCAGCACAGCCCTCCGGATCAAAACTGCACGCAAGCCTGACCACCACGCCAAGGTGGCAGAAAAGGCCAGAGAAGGAGTCACACACGTGCACGCGCATACACACCGTTCCAAACAGTCAACGCGTATTGTTGAGCACCTGGCCGATGAAGCGTTTCTAATCGGCGCTGCGCCATGTAAACGGTCGTTGGTCAGATGGACGAGTGAAACATCACGGGACAACACCAAACCCATTTATTTGAGCGGTCATCGATGTTGGTCAACGATCAAAACCAAAGCTTCCAATGCTCTGTTTAAAGGAATTCTCATATCATTACATAAGGTAAGATGCAAACTCATCAATATATAGTCAGAGCTAATAGCCAAAACCAGTGACTCGGTGTAGTACCACGATCTGAAGCACCATGCATGGTAGTGTCTCCATATGCGTGCTTACATCATAACTGGCTGTGCACAGAAACAATTGAGTACAGTAACTGCACGATAAAAGGTGCGCTAGTAAGTAATTAGGGATTGGAACAACTTCGGAAATGCCAGCGGCTTCCACATCCGACTTCGGCTGTTTTCATTGATCCGTGTTAACTAACTCCTGGCACAGTGGAGTTTTAATACATGGGATGGACAACATGTCCTGTAGCTCCTTAGTATTTTCTGGAACGTCTGTGATCATCAACGCTTGTAGGCCAACATTGAGCGTCTGTGGTTCGTCCCTCAGGTAAGCTGGGCTAAACAACTAGCACTGAATCCTGTGAACGGTAAGGTCTGCTGCGGCGGTGCCGATCTATCGCTGATAACGGTTCCTCAACAATAGGTTTTGTACGTAAACAGAGCGTCAGAAAACCTGTCTTTAACCACCCGAATGATGCCACAGCACTTCACAAAACTTCGTGGATGGGTGGAATAAATTAAGTATATTGAAATAACGCAGGATGGACGTCTTGCATTACAGCCTTCAATAGATTAAAGGCGACAGTACGAAGTAATTCATTGCAGCCTCGTTGTCTGCAACACCACTTGTTGTACTCTTCAAGTCCGAAAGTTGGTTAGCGAAGCAGATCGTGTATTGCAACGAGTGGACTAAGCGTGGGCACAGAATGAAGGCAACAGCATGAATCGACACGCATCGAACGTCTTAGTCGAACGACCGCATAGTTGATCAGTAGGAACCGATACCCGCACATCGATGCGACAGGGCGAGCAGCGAGTCAATGCGGACAGCACATACATGTCGACCCAGAAAATGAACGCGCACAACAGGTGCCATCTCGGTTACCCGAACTGATTCCGGAAGGCTGGCAAATCAATATTCATTAACATCCTTTGCGCTCTTGTTTGTCCCTGTTCATAGCACTGTTTTTAATGCGATAACTCATGCCGGCATAAACAACATTCCTGCCAAGTATATTTTTTTTCAGACTCATGTCGAACAAATTGCCACTGGATTCCAACTATGATCTGGAGCAACAGTTTATTTTACGAATGACTGACCTAACAGCCGCCGAAAATCTAGCTGCAGATATCGAGGCTGGGACGTCTTTCAAGGTTGGTTATTTGATCGTTAAATGTGTTTTCTTTTCTTATTTCTCCACGTTTCTCCAAACTGGTTACGGGAAGTTTCGTTAGTGTTCGAGTGCAGGCTTTGGAGAGGTAGCATTTGATAGCAATATTTGCCGCCACCGTTGGAGATTAATGGACATATAGACCAGCACTCCCTAGTTGTTCACCTCGAATGTGCGGACTGTGTTTGGAAGTTAGAACGAACATAATAGCTCCGTATTTTTACTTTGTTGCACTCAATTGAGACTACTTTAATGTGAAAAACGGAATCAAAAGTCCTATTTCTCAGGGTGGTACTACCATTTCGTACACTGTGGTCGGCTGCCACACATAACCGCGTTGAAACACAAATTAGTTAAACGACCTTATCCCACTAAACAGCGCAAGCCGGCTTATTCGATCACACATGGCCTTAGGATCGATCTGGGAAAAGCTTTGTGTCTGCTGACGCGTCACCACAGACCTGTTGTCTTTAAGTCACTTGAGACATTGATGGTCATGTGAAAAAAGTCAGTCGTCTGTGTTTACAAGTTATTGACCTTGAAAAGCACGAGTTACCTTTGCCAAACTGCGTCATCTGTGGCGTCGAGAAGACGTTCGTTTGTCGCTGAAAGGAAGGGTATATAACACCTGTGTGCGTTCCATTTTGTTGTATGGTTCGGAAACGTGGCCTGTTCGCAAGCAAGATATCAACAGGCTTGCTGTGTTCGACCATCGTTGTCTCCGCCACTTGGCCCACATTAAGTGGGCTGATCGTGTGAGCAATGCGGCAGTTCGCCGGCGCGTATTCCGGAACGTTCGGGATGCGCGATCAATTGGTCAAGTAGTTACGTTGCACAGCTTGCGATGGTTGGGTCACGTTCTCCGTATGCCAGCTGAGCGTTTACCGTACCGGGCATTATATACTGAGGGCACTAGCGATTGGGTTAAACCGCGTGGTGGTCAAGCAACAACGTGGTCAGGAAATATGAAGACTTTGACTGCTCCATTGAGCAAAGTGGGCAGGCATCGCCTGCTTGGATGGGGTCCTCGTGATCACTCAAACCGTTGGTTAGATACGCTATCCGAGATGGCGATGTGTCGCAGTCACTGGCGTACATGTATCCATACCATTTCTAGTTCTTCCGCTTAGTCTTCGTTTAGTATTTGTCGACCTTCGTAGTAATGTTTCCTTCTAGGATATTCCGCGTCACTGTTGAGGTGAGCGGCGGCTTGAGCCACAGTACCTGTGGTCAGGCTCATGGCTGTTATGATGATGATGGTGATGATGATGTGTAACATCCGCCGGGAATGGCATTATCATCTCATAAAATAGATCTGATTTCGGTACTTAAACCACCTTAATCATTATAACAATGGTAGTTTAATGTCAACAACGTGGAGAACCCGAGCTTGCTGTTCCGATTCTGACCATCGAGGGTTGTTATAGGAATCATGGTGACAGTGGGCGGTTCATGTGATTGAGAAATGCTAGGTAAATTGGTTGCTTAGTCTAACCAAACCCCTGATTTTTCAAGACTAGATCTCATCATAGCCAATAAATCTGCTAAATCACTTAGGAGTGCATTTCTTTAAGGTTCCTTCTTAAATTGTATGCTTACATTCAACACGTGAAAACCAAATGGGATGGCAAACATACTACAACATGGGTAGAAGGAAGAGTATCGTGTAACGTAAGAATGGGAAGATGTAGAGGGAATAAGAGAAAAAACACTGACGCACGCGGATATTCGCAACACACGCGTCACTAACATCTGTTCTTTGTCATACAAAACAGTGTTTTCAAACAGTGGTGTTCGTTGTACTTCGGACCCCAGCCAAGAAGCTGAGAACGCCTTATGTTCAAACCCAATCTATACGCTGGCCTCCAGATTACCGCTTCCAGCCCAACCCACCTCTCGCAAACAAAACACCCCGCGACAAGTGATGAGTCGCCATTCATAAGATATGGCCAAGCCAACGAGGCTTGTAAGATTTTCTTCCTTGAATTTGGTTTGCTGCCGTATAAATGACGTTTTAGTTTGTAAACTCTGGGTTCGTTTGTATGTGCTTGTGTGACCGGACAGTACCCTCACCCAAGTGGCACTGAAGTTTCAGTATAGTGCCTTGTAACGTTGCGGTTCAGAGACAAATCACAACGTTTCACTTACTTCTGTAACAGGAAAACTTCACTCTGGAACTGAAGCCCGATACGCGACACGCAATTGTCCGGTATAACGGTCAGGTATACCAAGGTCGTTTGATGGACCTGCCTTGTATAATTGAATCGTTGAAAACGACAGACAAGAGTGGCTTTTACAAGACTGCAGACATTTGCCAAATGATGGTATGCACTCAGGGTGAAGACAACGGGCCACTTCGAGGGACGGCTGCCTATTTGGATGATCGTACTCGGTCGTGGAGCAATTCGTTCGACAGCAGGTAACAATATGGAAATGTAATATTTCACCATTTTCCTTTATCTGGAATGTAGAGTTACATGTGTGCTGAACTACTTAAGACTATTTGAATTGGAAGTTATTCGAGTGTGACCTCACTTTCACCGTTTTCGTATGTACCGTACCTAAGGATGCCGTTTATCTTCTCAGTAGCCCACGAACTAGTAGATTGATGGATATGCGAGAAAAAATCTAAACAAAAACTGGTTTGAAGGTAGCAACTACCAACCGTACTCGGCTGAGTGGTGCACGTCTTCGTAGCTGGTGGTTACATTCCCGCCTGATTGCCCTTCTATTGCTTTCGACTATCAGCAACCACATTGAACAGTGAGCAGATCGACAGGCGCTCCGTAGGCCTCCAGAGTACGCGACTCAGCTAGAGTAAACTGCACGTCTTCCTGATCTCGGTTGTTGACCGCTAACTTTGGGATGTTCGCAAATACGCACCGAGGCATCGTCGTGGTGTTCATCAAGTTGGCCCTCTTGCACGGATCAGTCGGCGGAGACAACGGTGGTTGGACATCGAGTGCTTATATGCATCTTTCACACGAGTGCGTCATGACTGTTATTTCTAGAGCAAAACCTGTCATGCGCGTACTCCGTACATCTCTTCAGGCGACCGTCGGATGTCTCTGTGGCACTCAAATGGCATATGCACTGCGTGCCTCAACTGTGCCCAGTGGATATTTCATCAGTAAAAGTACAAATTATTGAAATGACACTACCAAGGTTGATGAAACAGCAAATAGTCTTTAGCTGCCGGCCTGCACTAACACAGTGAGGGTCTAGCCTAATCCAGTCTTATAGCATTACTTTACGATTTGAAGTTGTAAACATGTACCTTGCAAACCAGCCATATGCTGTAACCAACTCAGTATGGGTTGCACGCTATCTGCAAGGGAGCATAATACGGCAATGTCGTTCGCATAATCAGAATCGATAAATTTCATTCCGAGGTCCTCGGAACCTTTAATTGCTCATTCTAGAGCACTCTTTCACGTAGTGGAAGAACAAGGACGCAGACCGGGTTCCTCTTCTGATTACCCGTTGGAATAAAGAATGTTCGAGCTGCGCACTTATACTCAGGTCAGGGATACAACGAACTCAGTAAATTGATACGCAATAGGAATACTATAAGATGTATTTTGCACACGGACTATGGTCGGTTGACAGGCATTAATTCAGACCCGACCTATACTGCTACCTTGACACGTGGTGGTCGGGCTTGTGTACTGTTCTGATCCGGCGGGCTATGCTGACTAGGACTCCGGTCCTTCCAGGTGCAACCTTGTCAGACAGGCCAAAGGGGAGCAGTCAGACGAAAAGCAGTTACACTCATAGGATTGTATGTCGCACTGCTGACCGCGTAGGAGTGCTTAGGCAGTGAGGCACGATCCTATG
>QNGE01002732.1:77937-104814 GCA_008508345.1 Paragonimus westermani
AGGGGTCAGCAGTAGCATGTTTTCGCCTATCCACCCTGCTGTATGCAGCAGATAGGGCGACCCGGTTTATACTGCGAGACGGCCGATGCAGTATGGAATTGTTTGTGTTGTGAGTATTCATGGTTGTGTGTGGGCTGAGATACTGTCAGGACACTCAGACCTAGACAGGAGAACGATTAGGGTTCTCAATCAAAGCCTTCGGCTCAAAAGCCTATACTGCAAGGCAGCGGGTAGGTGGCGATGTATCCGAAATGGTACGTTTTTCGAGAAGAGATGCCAACCGTCTTCCAACCCCCAACCTGGAGGACCATGAAACTGTGGTTTGTCAGACCTCTGCCTGTTGGCCTGCTTGGTATGAGTAACTCTGTCCAGTTTAGCCCAACAGGTCATCGAGATGCGCAAGCCATCACACCACGTCAAGGTCCAGTCTCACCGTGACGGCAGTGGTGTTCTGTTTCTGATATAGTTCGGCTTATTGTTTCATGTCGATAAACTTTCCTGCAACCATCAACACCGTTCATTACAGTTTGTTCTGCTTTTTGCTTCAAAGGCTAAAGCAAAATAAATTGTTATACTTGACTTATTGTTTTACTAATAATAGTTTCATTTACTGTCTGTAAGTGCAGCCCGCCGCTCACTGACTGACTAAATGTGGCCCTTGTCCAGAAGAAATTTGCTGACCTCTGCTTTCAGGAGAGTAGTAAGCCGGAGTGTTACCATTAACTCCAGTTGATCTGAACAGTAGACTCAGATGACCTGCGTTTTGTGATGACCCAATCATTCATTTCATCTTCTGATTTCTGTGGATGAGATCCAATTAATAAAAATTTGAACTTTGGTTAGATTCGAATCAGCGATGGAAACATTGTGCAGTAACTGCTCTGCTAGCTGAGCTACAAAACTGTACCGAGAGCTCAGTGATTTCACATTTGGACTGGGTTACCCACCAAACCCTTTGTCATATGTAATCCATCAAACGCTCCAAGGGATTGACTACCCACGCAGGATTTCTCAGAGTTCACGGTGGTATTCCCTAACACCACCAATGAACATACAGGTTTACCTTTTGGGCTAGTAAAAGGGGTTCAGTGTTTTAAAACTAGTTGATCCCTTTGCAGTGGATCTGGTGATGGGATGTTTTGTGGGATTTTGGACGGTGATCGTCAAACGGACAGCTCGCCGCTGCCGGTTCCGTCCATATCGAGATTTTCCGGGTGAAGGGAGTTTGACTGGGGTGTGAACAAGTAGCCTTTGAGTTGAAAACCGAAAAATGCATCCATTAAACGACCAGTCGTGTACGTAGCTTGTGAAGGCACGATTTGGCTTGGACAAACTTTCGGTTGACTAGATAGTTTACCTCATGACAAACTGGCACAGATTCTGGCTGCAAAGATGACAATTTTAAGTTCTATAAATAGTTTCGGTGCTCACTCTATCAAACCGACAATCGAACACTTCACCGTTCCCGATTTCGTCTTTGTTTGAAACTCTTGGGCTACCATAGTTATACTGAGACTCGAAGAGATCAAACTAAGGTTACAGTTGATTTTTAGCCTTCGGGACACCTATGCTGTAGGCATCTACACTACCGAACATTTTCTGTCGTGTGACATTCAAAGTCATACTGGTCAAGTATCACCAAGTTATTCAGACCTAGACAGGAACAGTCGTGGCAGCCGGATTTGAATCCTAAGCAGTGCGATAATGGATAGGTATCATTGCCACTGAACAAAACATGCCAGGTCCTTCATAGGATTTTTGCTCCTAGTCGGAGTACTTCGGAAGCTTAAGAGCCCAAGCGTTACTTAAAATTCACCGACCGGAGAATTGGCCTTGGGGTATACTGTGTCCAATACAATCAGCGGAACGTATCACTGCTACATTAATAAATGTGTCATAGTTAGTTCATTCGAAGCTGATGATGATACTATGCTGGCGCCGCTGGAGCCTCGGAGTGGCATTCAAAATGCTACTTCAGCACTCCGTTCGATTGGCATAACAACACTGTCGGTTCGCATGACCGAATATCACACAACATACTTGAGTGTTGGTTTCGCGTCCTAATACGACCACTCTGGTCGGTTGATTGTCAAGCGAATAGCCATTTTGTTGAAATCAAAGCAAGATGTCTGATATCGTTCCTATGTATTTACTCACGGATTCTACGTATATTATCGTGGTGTGCGCAACGCTGATGGGTCGTCATCATTTTCATCTTTGAGTTGTACCCGTGATGCCACTGATCTTTACAGTGGTCCACCGAATGATGCTAATAAATATGTACAGGTGTGTGAAGGAGAAAATCAACGAGAGGAGACTCAATGGCATAGGCTCACCGTTAATTACAACGCACTGTCATGTCTGAGAAGTGTTTAAACCAGCTGTGTGGTCTGTCAGAAACTCGTCAATTCGGCAGGCGACGCCCACCAACGTCCACCTAACGGGACGCTCAAGGCTTTCATAGCCCGCGACTATACCATCGTCTAGCCACCTTGCGATTTCTTCCAGCTATCAGCAGCCACACTGAATAGTGCGCAGTGTGGCGGACGCTCCTTCCTTTTATGGATTACATGACCCATCTGGTGTAGACTGTGGATAGGTCGGTCATAGGCTCCGACCGTTTTGTTATACTGTCATATATTTCCAAAAGAATTGAGTTCCCGGTGATTCAGCTAACGTTAGGTTACGTTGGTAACCTGCGTCCGTTAAAGATTGCTTAGCCAATAAAGGTGCCAGCATGTATCCCGCTTATTCTCCTTTGCATAACTATTTTCCAGCTTTTCGTATTGTTCAGTTTCTCATTTTTGCTTTTCATCGATCGCTGGTGTTATTGCCCTGCGTCTGACAACAGAACTCAATGCACCTCTCTTTGTGGAATTAGTCTGCGGGATTTGCTTACCGTGTTCCGATTGCCTCCACTATTAGTCTTATAATGAGTGTGTTGATTGTGTTCTGTCTCTCTCTCTCTGTCGGTCAGGTGGGAAGTGATTTGGTCAGATCCACCTTCGGCCAACATTGGAACAGGCTTGAACGATGGAATGGATGCCCACCAAGGGGGTATCACACAACGCGATAATCAGTCAATTCAATCTGGAGACCATAACGCTTCTGCCACTGGTTCGAGACAAGCTGCAGCAGACGACGAGGTAGAAGAAGAAGATGAAGAAGGTAATTATAGACAGGTTGGGAACTTGTTCTTCAGTTTGTTATCGTTTCTCTTCCGTCATCTTAGTCGTTCACTACCAGTTTTCGCTACTGTCAGCTCAACATATGGTTTTCTGGTCTAGGCACACGCCCCTATCCGGTCGATCGTCGAGACGTTTTCGGAGATATCAGCAGTAGCAGTGTGGATTCCAGTGACAGCAGCGGAGCCAGCGACGAGGAACAGGTGGAACCTGCCCTGAAGCCTGACGTGTCCAAAGCTCCGATGCATACAACTACACCCACTGTAAGTTTGTTTTTAGTCTTACTGATTCGACCACGGTTGTTGTTTCTCACAAAATCCTCTGGGGTGAACCCACTCTTGACCTTTGTTCTTCATTGCTTCTGGCAAGATCCTGTGGCATGGTTGCACAGTTTTGCGGACATTCAACATCCCCAGACATAATGCATGCATAAATCAGATCTATTATGTAAGGTGTCTCACAGAGATAAACGAGATTGAATAGTAAATCATGACGTAAGCTATCGATGCCAATGACTCGTGTTATTGTTTATATCACCAAGCCCCGTGGAATTGCCGTACGCTCGCAATTCATAGTGGTAAAGAAGTAGAGCCACTGTTGAGGATCAGGATTACTGACGCTGTTGCGGGTACCTAACGTGTTGTGATGCGAGTTCGAGCGGTTTGACAGTATTGTCTCATGTGTAAACCGGTGAGTATAGCTGTCCGGTAGTACACAATCTTATAATGTTTAGTCGAAAACCCACAGATCTGATATGCTTCAGTCAATTCGGCGGCATTGTGAGGTATTTTGCACTTCATCCGCTGGGGCTCCTCTGCTTGTTCTGCAAGTACTCTTTGTATCTTAGATGTGACCTAAGGGCACTTTTCTGCAACTTACACTGTTCGTTATGAAACCATTTTCCTGGTGTTAAAGTTTTCGTTCAAAGTCTAGCCAAATATCGACGATTGTACATTGACATTAGTGTTCCTCATTTTCACATATAAACTGCGCTCCCATCATCGGGAAACTCTCCGGTGACGCATTGGTGTTTCTTTGATGGGAGCTTTTCTTTTTTGAGGAGGAGCATATTAGTCTCACGAATTCCGATCAATGTGGGCGCGACGCCGAGTAAAACAACCGTGTTTTGTAAAAACCGTCGTAATGAATAATAGTATTGATCTGTTCTTGGTGTTTTATAACGCATGTTGTCAATAGATAGCATGGCACGGATTGACTCGTGCATGGGAACTACGGACAGTTTTCATGCAAACCAGAACTTGAGATCGACTATTAAAACCGTGTACACGCCGTGTACATAACGTGCCAACGAAGCGACTGATGCTGCACTAGTGACAACACGCCAGCTGTAGGAACTATTGTTTACGTTTGTCGTTATGTTCCCACATCTTGTAGCAAATGTGTGGCAGCAAATTAATTCGCACGCCAAGCATCTTGTGAAGTGACAACATTTATGTCCAAAAAGAATTATACCATCGAGTGGTGCTTTCTTACAGCTTGATACGAAGGTTACGTAAACATGCGATGATGATGGACCACAACAACACGGTATGCAAACAGTTCTGACTAAAAGATAAAAATCAACAAAGAACTAGTCCCCGTTTCCCCAACCGGTAATTGCTGTCATACATCAGCCTGCTTACACGCAGCATGGAGAGCTGTCAGAATATCTTTGTCCAGACAAGAGCTAAACAGCTGTTAGTCAACATCGAAAACTCCTCTGAGCAATGCTTACCCCCTGTTACCACAAACATATTATTTGTTCACTTCCGCTTAATCACCGAAAGATCTTTAGCGCTATGTAGCTGAGCCAGTATAATCCTGGATGCCTCACCTGAAGTGATTGAGTCACACATCCCGCTGTAGCGTCCAATGAGCGTTGGTTTGGCTTGGATTCTATCTAATCAGACCTGCAAACAATTGCCAAACCCATCGAGACGCGTGAACTGTTCACTTGGTTCAGGTCGTAAAATGTTCATTTTCTGAGTGAGCTCAAGCTTTGTTCGTACGTCGTGTATAGATTCGATTTCAGCTTGCCAGAACAACGTGTAAAGACTGTTCACGAACGGTTCCGTATACTGTGTTGATCCGCTCTATGGGAGAGTGCATATGCAAGTTAAGCTTGATCCGACAGAACAGCCGTGATGCATATTCTTAGGATAATGAGCCCATTTCAATCTCTAGTGGTATTTTGTATACAGTTGTAGAAGGCCCCTCGGAGAAGGTATCCAATGGAATAAAATTGCATGTTTCACATGTATTCTTCGTTGAGAGCACCGTACCTGAGTTACGGTTGCCTTATTTCTATGTATCGCTTCAAAATTCATTCCAGTGAATCAATATCTAAGCCAAACTACAGATTCAGTGCACAGTAGTGGGGTTGGAAGATTTCAGCATGAACTGCTTGAAAAAGTATGCATTTACTGTTGGTCCCTTGGATCATCTGGTGGGTTTCACGTGAGACAATGGGACGGGTGGGTGACTAATTTGAATTGTGAAATTTCCATACTTCCAGTGTGACTTCGTAGCTCAACCGACAGAGCGCTGACTACGTTTGAGAATGCTGTTTCTATTGGCGGTTTGAATCTATTGGAAACTCGAATTTTGTACAATGACGTCTCCCAGTGTACCGTCCAGCTGGCTACCTACAACCCTCGTTTCACTATTGTGAAACATTACTGATCTATCTTCGGCAGTTAGCCCTGTGCGCTCAAAAACGATTTATTGTCACGCATCTCATGGATTATTTGAGAAGTGATATTTTTGTTCGGCACACTATTCTCATGTCCACGGTTGGTGAAATAATGTAAAATGAATTCCCGTCGTAGTTTGGTTACTGTCTAGATGACCCTATGGCTTCCGATCCCCTCCTATTCTCATTTTTTAAAAGTATATTTTAAATTTCCGGTCCAAACACTCTAACCCTAGCCACGATCATACTTCACACCATCAAGCAGTTTGACATCCCGTATACTCACCAAACCGTTAACAACTGATTATTTCCGCTAGATTCCCTCGATGTCATCAGAAGCACACTCAGACAATTCTCCCAGTTCTACCGGTCTTGAGACTTTGAAACACGAGTTAGCTGCTGAACTGCTCTTGTCCGATTCCGGCGATGACGCAGACTCAGAAATCGGTCGTCGTGCGGAGGTGGAACAGACGAATAGGCCAACTACAGATGATTCAGAGGATGACATTCAAACATCGGCTGCTACGCAGTTAGTTGCGGACGCAGACATAAACGCCAGGTTGGAAGAAGAACAAGCTGTCGTGATGGTAGACGTAGTGGATGACGATTTGGACGACGAGGTTGACGATGTGGTACACCGAGGAGGTGAACTTCTGGATGATGCCGCCTTGATGATCGGCTTGGGAGCAGGCTCTAGTCTAACCGATTCGCAGTTTCTGAATACGCTGGACTCTGAGGATGAATCGAGCCATTAAACGGTGAGGATTTTTGGACAAACAATATTTGTTTACACCTTGACTTTTAGCTCATGCGAGTGTAATATGGAGTCCAGCTTCCGTAGTGTTTGTGATCTTACGAGTGTATCATATTTCAGTCTTACTCAATAGCGCCCGGATAATAGTTGCGATGGACTCATCACCTTGCCTATTGCTTCAACTTTTAGGCCAGCCCACACTGTGGATCTATCGTCTCTACGCGTTGGTTCTTCGTATTTGTCGCACAGTATTCTCCCTACAAGGAACACTCGTGTGGACTTTCGGATCTTTTAGTAGGGGGCGGGGTATCGCCTCCTCACCTAGTAGCCATAACTTGGCCATGAACGACGTAATTTTGTAAATCACTTCAAAATAGCACTAGTGACTTTCTACTAAAGCGTTTGAAAAGATCACTAAATGTTCAAGAAGTAGCGATCAGAAATGTCTTATACTAATATATGTACTTTAGAAATCAGGTAACATTTAACGTAAGTTTCTCGCACTCGTGGACAAAAAACTGATCCAATATCACCGGTTTCAGTCATAGTTTTCTTGCAGTATTTGGTGGTTAATGTTGGACCTCTGTCAGTGTCAGGAGGGTTTGTAGTTTTCATGCAAAGAGGAACAGTTGGTCTTCTCCGTTACCTTTTCCCGTCCTCCTGTACTCGTGTATGGAAGTAACGGCACTATCTAACTGATAAATCCTAATTATGGAGTTACCTACTGCAGCAAAGAGAAAGATTCTGTTTATTCTCCTGTCGATCAGGTATTCACGCAAGATTGCCGTCATGTCCTTCGCAGGACAACTGGCGTTATGGTCACAGCCATGGGGGCTGGGACACAAAGTCCAGTTCGGATGGGGATACGCACTGTTGGTACGCACGGATAAGAGCAAAACTGTTGTTCAGTACTCCCGTACGAAATGGACCAGCCAAAAGGTCTGTCTGAATACAAAAGCTGTGATCACATGAAGAGGTGAACAATTTACTACATAAATAAACTACTTTGTCATTACCATTTTGAAATATGTGAATAAAAACTGGTCTGGATATGGCTCTCCTTCAAATCTGCGTTTGCCAGTCTGTCACAGGCGCTTATGAGCAGATAAACAACCATAGGACAACATTTAAATATGCAGGTACTCTGAGAGTTATAAGAAGCACTGGGCAGTAAACGACCGCATGACTTCGAAGTGAAATAAGCAGTATCCTCCTCACATGCAACAAAAAACGGACTTGATCAGGAGCATAAGGGCAAGCAGTGGAAACTGACTAATTGATGTTCAGTCAGCGATCTCGGTGACCTGTGTAGTTTGACATGGGATGTTCCTTGTGAGATAAGAAGTTGACGAACGAGGTCGAAACCCCTCGTTCTCGTTGTAGTAAAAAAGACGTTCTTTTATTGCAATGAGACCGCATTGGAAATCGTGAAGTCCCATGCTGAGGGTGTTTCTTTTTGTGAGGAGCACTGAATTAACAACTCCGCTATATTGCCAGAAGGTGACAGCAGTTTACGTGATACAGCATACCATCAGTAGCATATGTTAATGTTTAATTAGAATGAGAGTGACCCACTTTATTCTGCAGAGGATTCGGGGAGTAGGGATGCACAAGACAAATTGAAAGCAAGTCCGCAAATAGTTTGAGCGGGCATGGATGAGTTGGCTGTATTCGAGTTACCGCTTTGTTATTAAGAACCACTGTGAATGAGGAACTAGAAGTGCATCAGTCAGAGTGAAACGTCAAAGGCATTATAATCCTAAACAACCGGAATGTAGGTTTGTGTCCATAATGCAGCGGGTCTTGGACTTCAGCTGGATTCTAACCGACGACAGAAACAGCGTGCCCCGACGTGGCAAGTGCTCCACCAGTCCAGCTACGAAGCCACGCCAGTAGAGTACTTGCAGCGTTTGAACACGCTGTCTGTCATTAGTTCTAGTCCAGAAGTTTTGCAGTTGGGTCTCTTCTATGTGCCACACTAGTTAACTGTAATACAATGGGTCCTGTCAGTGGACACTTCCAAAAGAGATCAGATATCCAGGCGTAGTCGGAATTGATCAGCTGTACGACCACGAGCAGCAACCATAGTCATAATGACGCGGGAACATTTGTGGGCACGGGAGCATCAAATCATTGTCCAACTGAACCGATACGTCACTTTCATGTGTCATGTCCAGTTGTGGGTTATCAGTATGTCAGTTTGGAATCCACCGAGCACCAGAGATTTCCGATTTGATGTGTCCTCGCGTTTCATTCAGTATCAATCACCACCGCAACTAGAGGCTGTGGGCAATTTAATTCTGTCCTGCTGTAACTTACCACTATCTTATCTCAATGATTTATTTACTGTTCAATCACTTTATGACCGTCGGATATAATCCACAAATCAGACTGATGCTGGATTCTTGATGCGTGCGCTATGTTTACGTTCTTATAAGGTTAGATTCTATGGATTCACACTCTGCACTACAGTTATTATCTTAGTGTTCTACTTCATTCGCACTTACCCACAGGCCATTTTTTGCATTTTTCAAGCAACGATTGTCGCCTCTATTTCGTCTCAGACGACTGAGGTACTCATGAATTAACCGATCAACCATCTGAACGGCTTGCACAGTGACTTTACCGTGAACGTGAATCTCAGTTGGAGTCTACACCTGCCAAACTGTGAGAACTAATGTACGTCTCGTGATGACACTTCACTCGTACATTTTCCCAGGAATAATTCTACACACTATTATCCTGTTCGTGTTTTTCCATGTGCTTATTACCAATCACATAGCTATGGGTTGAAACCCTGGCGACTTCGAGATTTGAGCAGACTAGCAGTGTCCAGTGTACGTGCATATGGCAGTAGGCGTCTCCCGGTGTAAAAGCTGAATACTTTTTCACTCGCTGTTCTACAGTTAGGTGTGATTGAATCGATGACTTAACTATTTTGGGAAGGTAACCAGGTAACTAAGCGCTTCACTCTGTGAGTACAGCAGCTGCCTCGTGTAGACCTTAACTTAACAGTCATCCACATTCCAGCCACGTTTGCGTTACTGTGTTGGTTGGCTAATCTGGGTAAACTTTATACGCCGGATCAGTAATGTATAGGCGTATAATGTCTGTTTGAAAAGTATGTTAACCTATCAAAAGATTTTGTTAGGTAACTTCCTCGAAAATTAATCACGATCTACTAAAAAAGTGCAAGACATGGCAAAATGGTCAAAACGTCACTAAATTTGGATACGTGCGTCGGTGATCCTATCTCAAAAAGTGTGGGTTGAACTGTGAGACAATAGCACAACCGATGTGCGAGAAAGAGATAAGATGCCTCAGCGAAAAGCGTATGAAGTGACACCTGGCAAACTGAAAGAGCGTTATTGCGATATCAGAAACAGCTTCACAGTTGTAATTCCCCCCAAAACTGTAACCGTATATGAGTGAGAATAAGGTTAGACTGACGGTACGCAAATTCCAATTTGTCGTTAGGTTCGATCCCATAGGCCACGTGATTTCATGTTACTTTCTTGAAGCCTTCCGGTGACGGGGATGTATACGCAGCTGCCTGAAATTTCGAAGTACTGTCAGGACTAGCTCGTTGACTGCTGAAGTAGAACTTGTGCAACTAATAGCCTAGTGTGCCATGTTAATTTTCACTGGATGGACGCTAGTGATCCAAAAGTCAACCGTCATCGCACGAGACTAGACCAAAGTTTGGGGTTATAATTTAACAGTTATGGATTCTATCAGAACTCTTACAAAGTGGAACCATTCAACTGGATGGCTCACACCAATCTGTGAAAGAACACCGTTTTGAATCCCTGATCTCGCGATCCCAACCACGGATCGCGTTCGTCCAACCAACGTTATGTAGATAGGCGACCGTAAGATACGAGGTGGCCGCTTTATTCCAACTAGGATCCTTCTAACATGACAACTAACCTCATATATATTTATATTTAGTACCATACCCTGGCAAGGAACACTGTATGAAAACGACATGACCCTGTGATATATGATATGACGATGAGAAAATAATCTAACCCCAGCAAGAAACAACCATTCCAGTCCTGTGCGTCGAAGCCACCTGACAAAGAGCACGTGACGGCTCCAGTTGGCCTGGTCCTTACTCACTGTTACCATGTTGTCTTCCTCAGTGCCCGTTTTCATTGGCCTCTTCTGTGTTTTCAGTCGCATCTGGCCATCTGTTCCATCGAGCCGTAAATCTGTACTGCTACTGTTTAATAATGATTACAAATTCGACGAGCCTACCAAGCGGCCTAGCTGCATTTTTTGTTGCGATCGCACGGATAATGGTGGGCAAATGATCGATACGCTTGCTCGTCTTGCCATGCAGACCATGAATGCTCATCAAATTGATTATATTCTAATATGGATAGGGAGATCTTGCGAGACGACTGAAACAAACAACGCTGAACCAGGTTTTCTGTGTGAGTGGGAGAAACTTACCGCGGATATCGTGCAAGAATAGTTTGTGTCCATTTGAGTCCCTGTTGGTTTCTTCAAATCAAGGTGTTTAGCATAATCGTGGACGTGAAGGTGATAACTGATAGACATATGTATACTTTTGGGGAGGCTCACAAAATTGTGCTCTTTCAGTCAGGTTGCTTACTGCTAAGAATGGACCACTGAATAGGCCAGCGCCCCTTTCCACAAAAATCACTGCACAACTAGGCACACTTGTATTACTCGTAGGTGTTTCTCATACGTAGATTAATGTACTGGATGTCTTCGGCCAATTCGGCAGAAATGTGCCCTCACTCGATTGTGTGGTCAGACGGTGACGCTATCGAATGTGTAATTTAGCACGGTCAATCGAATTAGGCAGCATCTCTTCGGTCACTGATCATCCAAAACCCAGAATCCAGCAAATAGCAGTCGAAAAATGGATTTCCATTCTTGCTTCAAATGGGAGTTATATCACAGGTGAAGAGGAGAGCACCAGAAGGCGTTCGTTTATCGTAGACCGAGAAATACGTTTTAACCTCATCAACTGATGGTTTTGTCTATAAATGGTCATCTGGCCGTTCTTTCAGATCATTCACGGTTGTCTCGCAGTGGTTGCGCGGTATATGTATAGCTGATCCAGATGCTCGGTTTACGAAACATGAAAGTATGGGGAATTTAATTAATTTTGCCCTATATTAACTGGTAATCAGCCAAGGGATAGTTATCTACAGCCTGAACTCGGAATAAACTACGGGTCCCAATCAGAACACATCAGGTACACATTATTTGTGCAGAGTTAAGTTTCATTGTAGTTCAAGCACAACAACCACAAGTAGATGTTGATATTCTAATCTAGTATTCACAAGAATCCCAGCGTTTCCGAAAATTTGATTATTGACCGCCCAACATGTACAAATGACTTCGGGAGCAATAGAATGCTTTGGTTCAACGATAAAGACACCAATGATTAGTCTAATAAATAGGTTCAATACCCAACTAGTTTAAACTTACTTGTTTATGTGCGCGTTCCCAAAAGAGACAACCTTCTGTGCGCTATAAGCTGGAGTGTATCATGTGCAACCGCTAATCAGAGCGCTGCATTTGCAAGGCGGCTAACTTCAGATGAACACAAACGACGTCCACCAGGACACTGGGTTTACTCGTCCAATTTGTCATCATGAATCACGTTGTCGCCTAACAAACTGATAAGCCGTCCCAACAGTACCAGCTTATCGTGCGGACTCGTTGTCCACTTTCACCAACCTTTGCAACGAGCCGCTCTGTTTATTTGCACTGTATCGGAATGGTCCAGCAAGTCCGATCAAAATTACCGGTGTAGACGTCCGTCAATTACCAGACGTTCACAATGACCATAAGCTCGTCCACTTAGTGCTTCTCTGGAGCTTTCACAAAACTCAACAAATTCATGGAATTTGCGTTCAGCTATCCCCCGGAGAGTAGAACAATGTGTAGATAGAACGTGCCGTTTGAAGCACTCTATTTACGGTTCACGCTATGACTAGTTGATCTGGAGATGTGACCATGTCTTTATCGTGACGTTTAACTCAGCTGACGTGATACTGAGTGTAAGTATAGCCTGCGAAACTGAAGTGTCCCGAAGATCCGTGACCGTGGTTACCCGACAAAAAGCAGATACCAAGTGGCCTACCGAAAAAGGCAATTGATGAATAAAAACCGATGTCTTAACTTGAGGACGAGCAGCCGGAGAACGATCAAATGTGAGTGATGGTCAAATTGAAAATAACTCAGTGAATGAAAATAAACTTTGGGCACCAAGCTAACGAAAATGTCGCTTTCAAATCGATGTACCGCGTCATACGCGTTCACACGAAATCTGTGGACTTTCGCATCTTGATAATTGTAGATGTGATTGGGATCAAATCGCTAAGTCGGAAGTTGTCTCTCGTCCAAGCGCTCAGTTTGTTATGGCTTGCTGCAACAAAAAGCGTGTCACCACCACGCCTACATGCGTGACCTCGAAATGGTTTTGAAGTCACATCAGGGATCATCGGATTCCCTTCGGATTGCGGGAGTAATACGTTAAAAATGAGCTTGTTCACCGCGTTTTGTCCTCTCGTACAGGACTGCACCTGGCGAACGAAGACTTCGGGCAATGTGGATGGGCACTGAATAGACGACAGTATGCTTTTGGATCTATGCTCCAATTTCGATATCACGCTTATCGGTGGTCTGGATAATGTAGGAGCATGACTGTCAATTCGTAGATGAGTGCTGCAAGAACAACACTTGAAACCCACCATATCAGACAACAGATAAGACATATTGGACAAGCGTTTATCGTTTATTCAACATGGCAGCTAGCGTGTCAGAGTCCATTCTAGAGGCATCCACTTCGGTCAAATCTATTCCCAAACTAACTAACGTCGACCGCAAGCACTTCTGATAAGCTTTCAGTTTTGGGCCGCATGGATCTGTGGTCGAACCGTGGAGGAATTTTTGAAAGAAATCTTGAAAACAGGCATCGTATGCAGCTTTAAGAGGATCACATTCAGGCGCGAGACTGGGCAGTTTGGTTTGTGCTAGGCGCTCATTTTCTCCATCCAACAATGCTTGATCCGTTTGATTTGCCGTGTTCACATTTGGACTTTGTGTCATGGCCCGAACGTAGACAGGGTCTGAAATTATACAAACAGAGTTGATCAGTCTGATAGGTTAGTAGTAGACCAACTCGATTAAACATGCTTGCAGCTTCTCGACAATGAAGAGCCAGAATGGATCGTGCTCAGTGACAACGAAGGTGAACCAATGGCTCTGGATTACTGCAGTTGATAAAGTGAGTTCTGAGTTACCAGAGGACACTGTTTCCAAGGTGCACTGTTGTGGCATAACCGCTTATTTCTGCTAATATTTTCCTGGGCTGCTAATGGACGAGGTTGTAGTCTGCTAGGAATAACCAGTGAAGGGCGTGTAACGCCGTGCAAAATACTTAATGTATATGCGGCCGTTCTAATGATGACAAACGATCGCTCGACGCTTTTCACATAGAGGTTAGACTTGAAGTGGCGGTTAGTGCACGATGTCAGTTTTAGAGGTGAACGCCAACATCATGGTTTGGTTCCGTTGAATGGTACTTGGTTTCGTTACGCCTAAATCCGGTACAGTTTAGCACGTTTGACGTACAGACTTAGTGCGTTCAACTCGACAGCCAACTTTAGATGGTGATAAACGGATTGTAGTTTGTACTGTTGTTAATGAGTGCGCATCACACGTAAAGTATGCCCAAAAATACGTGAAATCACGAGACAGAAGGCTCAAATAGAGGAGGATTGCAAAAGCAATAGTGTATTGTAAACCTGACGCCTATTAATGAGATTAACATTACCTAGACAACCCGACTGACTCATCTTCGTGATGGTACAACTAAGGTCATTAAATGCGCGGACCAGCTCAACATCCATTGGAGCCGTTAAGATGCTATGATAGTTAGGACGGTCTCAGGTCCATCACAAAAGCTTAAATATTAGACCCCAGGGGTGCATGAAGGGTATTGATGACTTATCAATTTACAACTTTTTCGACTGACCTGAGAACCTCCAGTGATCAGCGGTTAACTTGCTGCCACACTGGAGATGGGGCTTGTTAACAAATCGGCAAGCCTTCTGTTTTAATTTGCAGTCTTAGATCGGTTTGTTACATCTCCGACTCGTTAGACGGTCATCGTGTTCTGGGCTTCATCTATTGTCTTTGAACGGGCACTGCGTAAAAGCTTCCAAGCCACATGCTCATCAGAAAACAAGGTGGTTTAGCTGATCTGGACTTTGTATGACATTCAATTCGGGTTGGCCAATCGAACGTGAGTCCTCACGATTGGAACGTTTGCCGATAACAAGGCTGACAATTCATCTTGTGTTAACAAGCAAAATGAGGATGACACTCAGCTAAACACTAAATCACTTGGCGATTACAGCACACATTCAATCAATTAAAGTGTGCTCACTTTAGCTGATGACAGTATACACGATGTCAACGGATTCAAAAGTTGATATACGTCTATTAACATAAGTAGGGAGCCACTCAACATCTTATAGAGAGTTTTTTAAAATACGTCATAACGTCGGTTGTTACCATCGAACTGAGATCACCGCACTGCTAAGGGGTTCGTAAAATAAAAAAAGCGAACGCTAGGATCCGATCAAAATTTATTGTAAACCAAAACGGAGGTGTACTTATGATGAACACCTAATTTTATTGATCAACACGTTCACCGACCGGTGAGTTGTTTGATCTCACCGGATGGTAGGCCGTGTGTCCACACTACTGATTTTTGAACCAATGGTGTTACCTGGATTTTTGGTCGGATCGCGCTTGCTAACTGGTCGCGCGGTGTCGACCATCGAGTTCGATCGCCTGGCTATTGGTGGGCACGTCTGGTATTGCCATTGCGTCTGCCCGACTGATAACTTCAAACTACCTCTGTATACACATCATAGATGTGAGAAGTCATTTAACGCTCGCTTACAACACAGTGAAGAAAGTATCGCGAATGGTCGCGACAAAATTAGAAGGCCACTTCAGCGTGTGGTTTACGTGAAGGTGCCGGCGGGACGAACGGAAAGCATATGAGGATGCTGAATATTCACACCTAAGATGCGTGAAGAAATTTATTGAGCTGGCAGTTTCCCTGCTGTCAGTGTGACAACTTGATTAGATTTGGACATTAGGTTTTTCCTGAGATGCCAATCAGGATATTACCCTCAACACTGTATCACTCAGAAACGGAATCTGGTACAAGGGCTTATCTGAGCTAAGAAAATTTTCTATGTTCTGTTCCAGACAGAGCTCGATAAGAACACTCCGGGAGGTTAGCCATCCAGCATAATTCATCAGAGAGTAACTAGGCAGAGTGAAACACTGAAGACAGGAAAAATGCACTTTCAAAAACTCTTCCGGAATAAAATCAAGCAGCATATTCGCTCAGTCGACGCCTGGACAAACTGATTAACAGAAATTCTATCACAGCCGTACACACTAGTTCCGCGTCTGCTTTTCATCCCAAAAGACAAAGTTCCAGGCCATGTCCTCAACGTGATCGTTCACTCGTTGTTGTGTTGCTATCCAAAAGAATGTGATGAACATAAACCCAACGACTAGGCAAACGAAGGAACATCACGCGACTTGCCATACATCCCGATTACCGTTAATTTGGCTAGTGTGAGCCACCAGAGTGACCTTGTTCGATCCTTTATTATTATCTACAATATATGAAGAAGCCAGTGAAAATCAGGCCGACAGCAGAAACAACTGCTATTCGGATATTTAGCCAAGCGTTGTGCGTTCGAAAGAAATTCGTCCAATTACCAAATCCATACTGGCCTCGAACCAGCGCATCGTCACTGGCGGTAACGTACATGGCAATGTTCCTCAGCTGTACAGCGGCAGCGTCCGTTTGGTTCCAATTCCGCGTAAAAACAACTGACCAGTGTGACAAGCCAGTTATCATTTTGTTCGCTTTTTCTTCATATCACAAGTACCTATTTTATGTTGTATAAATATGCAAACACCTAATGAGAATGTCCGGATAAATTTGTTTTCAGTCAGTCTGTTTATCGAGAATCTTCCTAGTAATTTGACTGTTGAGCGACTATCACAGATTCTTGATCAAGTTCAGATTAGAAGCACAGGTTGGCCCATGCGACACAAACCTACCACGAAGTCACATTCTTGTGATGCGAGGTGTACGCGAAGAAACCCTAGTTTACGAATAAAGTACGCTGCTCCGGTCACGTAGTGTGATGAGGGTAAAAGTAATGGAGCGCAATAATTGGCGTTCCTTTTGCCATTCAGGTTAACTAGTCTATCGTCCAAAATGAACCACAAGCCATCATCAAGCGTTTTTGTCTGGATCGAATTGAAGAGTATACTCCTTTACTTGTCTACGTGTGGATCTGTCAAGAAACTACCGATAACACACTTGAAATCATTGGCGCTTTTCCTTAAGCTCAGATGCACCGCGTTTTCCAGACTAGTAAACCGCTACCGTGTAGCATATCGAAATTCGGAACGTTCCACTTTCCTTCCATCTGAAAGCACGTTGACTGTTCAACCACTCATAAATTATGACCGAACAGAGTAAACGAAATGTTGACGTATCGCGGCGTCTTTCATTATTGGTGAACTGGGTCAAGGGAATTCAGTTTTTACCTCCCCCAAATGGCCAACTAACTCAGGCTCCAGCACATAAAGGTATTTTGGCAAATAAGTGCTCACATCGCGATATCGACTTTGAGACACGCATTTGGAGGAGAAATAAATGCATACTCGTGGTTTTGTGAAGATCACCTTTAGGACTTTCTTAATTAAATCATCAGGGACAAAACTCTTCTGTAAAATGACGCCAACTAATCTCAGTCTGACAGCCAGCAGCGCACTCTGGCAAAATTGGGTACACAACACTAAGTAGTCTTAGCAGGCCGGTAACTAGTATGTTCTTTGTCACGTCTACTCCAAGTTTGACAATAACCACAAGTAAGAAAGTGAAGTTTATATAAACCAAAATCCCCTACTACTCACCAGAGGAAGGATAGAAAGTTGGATTAACGAAATGCTGATAACAAAACCACACTTTAGCGAAGAAGCATGGCAGTTTCAAGCCTCTCAGGAAAAGTGATCAGTCTAATAAAACAACAACCAAAGAAAACTGGTGCCATCCGAAGACATTTAATTGCTTACTTCTGATCATATTTTGGCTGAGCGTAGTTACTTTTCTGCAACACTACGCACGATGTGAAAACAATTAGGTAACACAGGATTTTCATACAGTGTCCCCATACACGCAGCTCTTACGATGGAGAAGTCAAGAAAAACAATCACATATCAGTTAATGGTGTGTTGTACTTGACATCATTATGTAGAGTCGAACTGCCCACTAGAGAATCACTTTGCCTCATCGTGTTCGTAAGCAGATGAACAAACATAAGTACTACAGCGAGTACGCTCTTCAAACAATGCGACCGAGACCCCCCAATGAACTTATCTTCTATTGGATGAACCACCTGTCTGTGTGATTGTACAAATGCCATCGGAAGTTAAAAGTAACCTCAGTACCTGCTTGCCTGCATCCTTTTGTCCGTGTTTCTTTCTTGAGGTGAATCCGTAGGGCTGAGGCGTTTTGGAGATGTGTGTACTTATCCAGTCTTTCACGTGTTCCTATGAAGAGAGTTGTATTGGTCTAAGACAGCACAAAATGAGTCGAAGAACGTCATCTTGTTCGTTGGGGAATATTGCCAAAAGCATTTTACCAAGATGAATAATCAGTGACTCAGCTTGCGTATAGTAAGCTCGATCGATGTCGTAATCTAACACTATCACCTCCATAATTCTACTGACTAAAAGACAAGGGATCGAAAATATTATGTAAAACGACGACTATAAAAACCATTAATTTCGCCGGGTAATTTGGTCTCAAGGAGACGTGTTTCGCCACGTCGTGGATTCTTCACATACTGGGACTGATGCACACAATTAGTAGTCCAGTTCGCAAGCAAAGTGAAAATAAATTAGAAAACGTGGAACCAACAGTTAATAAACAGATCGAATAGGTGAAACCGAGAGGGGGAGAATGTAGAGTAGTGTGAGGACAATAAGAGGGAAAAAACCTTTCAGTCATTTTGAAGTTCTACTAGTTAGTCCCTTCGGAAGGTGGTTTGGTTGGTGTTAGTTAGGAACGGTCAAGATAACAGAAATAACACTTCCACAACTGACATCGAGTTGCAAAATTCAACAACTTCAGCGAACAAAACATAAAAGATGCTGGACACAGGTGGGGGTGAAGCTAACGAAGTATGAAACTTGACGCCAGTCTCTTCGTACCTCTTGACAAATAATGACCTGCCCACCGTGTTAGTTTCTTCCAGCCACAAAAAAGAAGTGTGGTCAAGGCGTGATGTGGTGGGCGTTGACTAGACAGAGGCAAGAAGTGTCGGAACAATTCAAATAGGTTACAAAACCTTCGCCATTGGAAACAACACCAAACGTCTAGCAGACCACCCACATCAATGGGATAGAAGCATGTGATGACGTCGATGCGTTGAATATCTTGAAAGTCACAGAATCTACAATGTCCCTAGTAGACATGTGCTTAAAAAGTATATATGTGGTCGCCAAATACTGTTACCGGATGGTCGCGCCTCAGTTCGAGAATGCCTTGCGCGTTTTGTGAAAGCAGGTTCAGCAAGTGGACGGAAATCGTTCCGGAACCTAACGGTTTATTGCTTTAAGCATGGGTAGCATGCTGCACAAAAAAGAACTCGTTGAACCAACTGGGACACGCAAGCCACCGAACAGAAGGGTGGGTAGAATGGACAAATAGTTTATTGATCAGTATGTACAAACGTAAAGGTAAGTGAAAACGCACGCTATAAGTCGAATATTGTGGGGTTCTGACGATTCCGTTTTGTCAGCGAAAGCATCTTCTTTTCTCGCAAACGATTTTCGTTCATGATCGTTTTCCTAAAACATCGAAACTCATGAGATAATTGGCGCACAGAAAACAATCAAACCACAAAGAGGACATTCACAATCCGCTCAGAAATAACAGGATTTAACACTAGACAAAGGGAATACAGAAAATTGACGTCCTACAAGTAACTTAGCAGTACTCACATGAACCTTTTTAGCCTGCGATACGCTGTTGTGCCACAAAATATGCTTCATTTTGTGGTTTTTGTCGCCATACGGAAATTCATAGAGCGCATAAGGATATTACCACTTCAAACGTCCACGGTTGTTTGCATCGCCGACATCCAACCATCTAGTGAAAATTGTACAGCAGCGGCTGCCTTGTGAACACGTACCACTCCCATCTGAAGCTGCTTTTAATCGTCCCATGCAGTGTCTTATCTGGGTTGTGAGGATCGGTATTAATCTCAATACACTCACTCTTAGTTGCGGCTCAAATAATACTACTTACCAATACTGATGAGAAGTAGGCAAGGAGAGGTAAACGGGTAGTTTGCAAGCAAGTTTTCGACGAAGGAAAATAATGCAAGCTTTCTCACACTGCTTGTTGTCCGAAGAGGAAAGAATACACCTTTATTCAGACGGAACCACTTTTGACTCAGTCTTGCGAACTGACTAGTACAAAACAAAACAGAATACCAGAGTCACCACCATCACCACGGATAACCATTGACGTAGCCGACAGAAAGTGACCTTTTTTGGAGAACTGTAGACCAGCGCATACATAAGTGATACACAAGACACTAATATGGAACATGTTTCACTAGTCTAGGAAGAACACTTTTTTGTTCGACCGTATGGTGTACTCCTCTAGAAGGTTCGTTGTGGTTGGTAGCAAATAGGCGCAGTTTACCTGTATACCGTATTGATTGCGATATAGCAACCGGCTAGTTCATTGGAGCACCCTTGATATTGAAAGAATGACTTGCCGTTTTTGTACCAATTCTAGCGTCTCCGGATCCGGAGGTGGTTTGTACAGTTCGGCTTCACACTCCCGAATCATTCGTCTGATACGCTCCAAGCAATCTGCTTGATTCATAATCTGTTTTCTAGTTCTATCGGACGAAATCACGAAAAACGCATCTTTTGTAATTCGGTGCTTCTCCTTGAATCAATAAAACGCCATTTGAAATTTTAAAAAATACCTTTTCCATCAGATGCGATCGAACATTTTCCGGTATCCATGACGCACTAGGTATGTGAAATCGAATTTCAACTTTGGAATGTGCTAGATCATGTAGGAAAGAACTTTAGAGAAAGAGCACAAAAAACCACTTTTGTTCACATGCTGACCACCAGGTCCACTGGAAAGACTGTAAGAAATTTGTAAATCATCTTGAGCACGCGAATGTTTTTCACAGAACAACTTACCCAAAGGTATAAAGCCTTGGAAACGGTCAGCTTGCTATTAAGTAATTGATGCGTGAGATTCAGTGACATAGAAGCGTACCTGCTTTTTTGGAGGGGAGGCTTTGGAAAGTTGATCGGTCAACGTAGAAAAAACAGGCACATGTGAGGTACGAAATGGAACCGGACGGATCTTACACAACAGATGGCCGAGTAAAGTGGCCATTCTAGCTGAAAAGTTCAAAGTCCACAGGAGCAATGAGTATGAAAGATGTTGCACGGAAATCCACCTACGCACTCCACAAAACTTCATTCAAGGGAGGCCTTTTTAATTCACTTGAGTTAGTGTCCAATTCTGATTTATTTGTTTCATGTCACACGTAACAAGCAGGTTAATAAGCTGATTGGCACTGAACTCAGCGTTTCATTAAACATTCAAGTTTTTACCCCACTGTGAGATAGAAAAAGAGGACATCCCACACTTTCTGTGTAGCCGCAGCCCTACTGATAGATTTCTGCGGGCCACAAAATAGACTAAACTTGACATGGTCCATTCGAAACAGGTATAGAAAATCTCTATAGACATACTGACTAGAGTCCAGCCTAATTAAGAGGACCATTCCATAATCTCGGATGAACAAGAAATGTGGTTGATGAACATATTGGTTACCAAAATACATGAGGCAGAATTGGCAGCCGAGGCTACCCACTGGTCATCTGGGAAGCAGCTTTAACGAACATTTTACCAGCGATCGTTTTGCTTGCCAAGTACATTGTTCACTGTTCAGTGAAGCCTTTTAGCATACAGTAAGATATTTCAGAGTACAGACAACTGGCAACCCATGTGGCTGAACAAACCTGGTGACCAAAAATATGACCGGTAGTTCGAGCTATTTCCAAGGGTCGGAAATGGACCCACATGATATCGAGTGGAAAAGACAGGATAAGTTTTAACGATAAGCGAAGTGGACAGATAAACATTGCAAAACTCACAACAAAAAAGTGAAGGATATCACGATACATTGATGCTACTTGCGTAGAACATTAAAGGATACTGTCATCCATTCGCCCGACCAACCTATCAGGCAATGAGAGTATGTAATACAGTTTGGACTACAAATGGGGGATAAGATATGGGTTTGCGCTCGGATGGCGTTCCTAGGATTAGATGAACGGAAAACAAAAACCCCAGCACTGAGAGAGCAAAATCCTGCTTAAATGTAGCAAGCAGTGGACAGATGAGGGGAACAGGTATGAAACGTTGCACATTGCAGTAGATAGAGATCAAGAGTGTAACACGCCTAACGACTAGATAGAAAGTGATGCAACATGGAATCATTGCACAAAACACAACAATGCAGTTGGTTTAAGCACCAATGATCCTGAACAATCATTATCATATTCAGCTGAGTCGTACTTGCTAGTGTAATGCCTCCCGTTTCTGTTGATTCCGAAAACGGTCTGCGAAGTTACCAGGTGAGAAACCAATCGGTTCGTTAAAAAGAAAAGTCAACTACCTCGCGGAAACACGCTCGTCATTTATTGCGATACACTGCTACACCAGAGCATATCCAACCAGTGGTGTGGACGGCAGCGAACTCCATAACCAAGTGGACCACACCTACCAATATCATCATCATCATAGACAGCAATACATCAGTGGTTCACACTAATGCTTAACTGCCACACAACCATGAAGAAAAAGCAAACCCTGTATAGGAAGAGAGAAGGAAAAAAAGAAGGGAACGGGAAGGGACCTAACTACTGAAAAGGACTACGTCCAGATAAAAACATTCAACATCAGGGTGCCTACACCCTGCAAACAAACAACCGAGCTGCAAGTGAGAGTAAGGCGTCATCAGCGAGACGGCTTCCTTACCGTTTTCACTGCCCCGCGTCATTAAATGCACTCGCTTCACAGACAATTCGGACAAACAACAACATTCACGCCACTGAGCTCGATTAGCCGCCATTTCACCTAGAGTCTCCAGCCACCGACTCTGTGAGTCGCGAGGATCACAGCCCGGGAGACGACCACGACCCACAGTGGCCAACCCCTTCGTGAACGACTTCATTTCCCTATGCCAGGTCATTATCTGACCACCTCGCACCTTACACCAGTCGGTTGCATTGTCAGCGAACAGTGCTCGGTGTGGAAGACGACTAGCTGGCATCCTTAATACTTGACCTAACCATCTAAGCCTGTGCAAACGTAGAGACTGGACAAAAGAACTCGTTTGGCAATCACTACCAAACACCCGCTTCCTAACCTCTTCGTTACGCACACGCTGGTGCCACCCGATACGAGCGATTGAACGCAGACATCGGTGGTCAAATACTTGAAGACGGTTCACGTCTTCTACTCTGAGCGGCTAGGTTTCGCTGCCGTAAAGTAATACGGCCCTCGCCGTTGTCTTATATACGCGACCTTTTAGCTTCAGAGAGATACCCCTCTGTCGTCAGAGATGCCTCAAATTAGCGAATACCGCCATAGCCTTGGAGATACGCGCTTCTATTTCATTCCCTACACTTCCGCCGCCGCTGACGCAGCTTCCCAGGTGTACTGCGTTTCTTGCAGCCAAAGAAGCCTTGTCCAAAGCAACCACATTAACGCATTTAAGAGGATATGAACGGTCGCCGCTGATTTTGTAGACTGACGTGTCTCAATCAGCTGATGCCGCTGTTTTACAACAGAAGGTGAATGGTGAGATCCAGCCCTTCTCCTTTTTCTCCCGAAAACTCCAACCAGCACGAGCGCATTACAGTACCTTCGGTCGTGAGTTACTGGCTATTTTTACCTTGCAATTAAACACTTTCGACATCTTCTGGAGGGCCGCAAGTTCATTGTATCCACTGATCACAAACCCCTTGTGTTTGCCTTTCGTTCCCCTCCAGATCTGTACTCTCCGAGAGAAACAAGACACCTGGATTTTATCTCTCAGTTCACCACTGACATCCGTTTTATAGACGGTTCCAGTAATTTTGTCGCTGACGCCTTATCTCGTCCGGATGTTAGTCAAATATCCGCAAGCTTCATCGACTTTCTCTCCCTCGTGAAATCCCAGGTTAATGGACCAGAACTCCGCCAACTTCGTGTCAACCCCTCCCTGAAATTACGTGATATTCCGTTAGCCCAGTCAGAATATTCACTTATGTGCGATATGTCGACCGGTATATCGCGACCGTTTGTTCCTTTCACACATCGGTTTGATGTTTTTAGCCACCTCCATTCTTTGTAATATCCAGGCACACGCGCCTCAACCAAGCTAGTCACCGAGCGTTATATTTGGCCCGGCATTCGTAAGGATGTTCGTAACTGGGTCAAACAGTGTCTGGAATGCCAACGTAGTAAAGTTTATCGTCACACTATCACTACTCCGGGAACCTGTGCCTTATCCGATGGACACTTTAAACACGTCCACCTTGATATCGTCGGTCCCCCTTTCTCCTTCCACCGATTACACACATCTAACCTGCGTGGACCGACTCACGAGATGGCCTATTGCCGTTCCCTTGAATAACACGTCAACAGAAACTATGGCACGCAGTTTCGTCGATTCGTGGATTTCCACTTTTGGCGTTCCGGCCACTATCACCACTGACCGTGGATCTCAGTTTACTTCAGCTCTTTTTCGTGATTTGAATTGTGTTCTTGGTTGCCAACATATAACGATCACTGCGTACCATCCCTCGTCCAACAGTATGGTCGAAAGGTTTCACCGTCAACTAAAATAATCTATAATGGCAACCTCGGCTGGTGGCAAATGGTCTGATCGCTTACCTCTTATTCTCTTTGGCTTGCGAACCGCTGTTAAGGAAGATATTGGAGGCACCCCAGCAGAACTCGTGCACGATTGTACACTGCGTAGTCTTGGAGAGTTTTTCTCTAATTCCCTGGTACATCTGAGTCCTCACGCGAGTTACGTCACGAGTTTAAAGAATCACATGCGGCATATTCAACCTTCACCCCCACGGAGAACGCTGTGTCAAGAACAAATTCATCGCGATCTACGCAATTGTCCTTTTGTTTTCATTTGCGATGGCTCACCTAAAACACCGTATGATGGTCCTTTCAGAGTGCTTGATCGTAAGGACAAGTATTTTGTCATTGGCAAAAACGGAACACGTCACTCGGTGAGCATTGACAGACTAAAAGTTGCTTACGCCGACCCTGATTCAACGTCCTCCTCTCGTCCACCAGACATTAAACATGCCGATGATTTCAGCCAGCGTCCCCTAGATCCGTCTACCGACTCACAAAACCTTTCTCAGTCTACCCAACCCATGTATGACACTAATGATCATACCCTTTTTCCTGCCTCCCTATCCAAGACATGTAAACCACACACTCGTTCCGGCAGAACCGTTAGATGACCGACAATCAATAAAGATTACTATCGTTGACTCTCTCTGTTCCTTTAGTTATCGAGCGTTTCCTAGGGAAGGTTATGTAGAGTCTGTTCCCTTTTGCCTTTTTGTTACGCACTATTCTGTATACCTGTTATGTTCATTGTACATATTAACTACTTGTTTATTGTTTGAATCAATACACACTTTGTCCTCGCGCGTTTCGCCTTCTGCTTGCACGCGGTCGTGGTTATCGTGGGCTAACCGTGGCAACGTTCATTTAGCTCACTGGAGGGACCAAATCCGTTGTTACAAAGGAGAGAATCTTCTTGTAATACGCAACAGACGTAGTGTAGTGGAATCTATTGCGGACAGCTATTGTGAGTTCTTGTATTTGCCATGTAGTGCTGTTGCCCCAACTTTTTGTTCCACTACGCACGTCTGGCATTATATGCAGTTCTAAACAGTCATTCGGCGGCCGAAGCGACCACAAGCACTCGATACCTCCGATCCACGAATGTTGCTGGATCTCGTGCGTCAGTGTTATGGTCTGAGCAAAAAACGAAAAGGAAACGTAAGGCTAGAAATACGGATACTATCGAACACGAATAATCCAATACGCAATGAGTTATGCCATTCAAAAACGAATAACAGTGGTCGTACGTAATTTTTTGATCCACTGGGCCCCAAGATAACAAAAATATGGATAGACAATAACAGTACGGAAATTTAGAGAGTCAGTTTCCTTTCGGACAAAAATTTCTGAAAATTCAGTGAAATGGAAGTTATATCGGGTTTACTTAAAATGGTACAAAAACTATGTAAAATACCACAAATCATAATTTGTCTCCCAAAATAGTGCTCGCACTTAACTCAGTGACACGTGCTATGAAGGCACATTCGAGGGTGCACAGACGTTTGCTCGCTTAGCAGCCCATATGCGGACAAATGCGTATTAAAATGCGGAAAGGCTTCTGTGTATACATATAATATATATGCTTATGAATACAGAATTAAAAATGGTCAGGTAATAAATACACACATCTACCCATAATTACGTGGACTTCAGTCAGATATGCGCATGTAGGTGCATATAGATAGACGTATACAATCCTCCCTATGCGAATCAATTTGAACCGCTAAATAATACATTGCGGGACCTTGAAGCCGAATTTTCTCATTGGTTGCCCTGGCCGTACGCTTGTACCAGGCATATGTAAGACGTGTTAAATATATATGTAGACTACATATACCAGATATACCTAAGGTGTATGGGGAAATATCTGCGAACGTGTGAAAGCATGTGGTGACTGATGTATAGGTATATTTTGACAGAATATGTTTATATATACGTACATATATTTGCATATACCTCTATGTACATATATATATATAGGTACATAAATATATATATATATACGTATATATATGTGTAAACATAAGTATATGCATACATAAATGTATACATATGTATAATTATATACGTGGAGGTATATATATATACATATATACATACATGCATATATGTAGAGTTTTTTCTCTTGGTTTTGTTAACTAACGATGCTTCACCATTGTACGACAACGTTTTTGAGTCA